>JAGGNH010000069.1:0-282575 GCA_026586065.1 Dioscorea zingiberensis | reverse complement strand
AGGTGGAGGTGGAGGTGGAGGTGGTGGCAGGGACGGTGATGGAGGTGGTGGAGAGGGTGGAGGCAGGGAGGGTGGTGGCGGAGAAGGAGAAGGGGAGGAAGAGGGGTGAGAATACCGGCGGAGGAGGGAGGAGAAGGAGGGGGAGGAGGAGGGAGAGAAGGAACGAAAGGAGCGCATCTGAAGGAGTTGCAATCCACCGGGTGTGACAAGAAGGACTTACACTGAGTGGCGGATCTCTGGACGGGGCGGCCAGGCAAGCAGTTCCGGCGATCGTCAAACGAGGGAACGGCCAAGCACTGCGGCGGCTCGCCGGTGAAGAAGTTGTACGAGTAGGTGAAGTTCTTGAGGCGGGGGAGCTGGCAGATGGACTTGGGGATGGCGCCGGAGAGGAGGTTGTGAGCCACGTCGAGCTGCTCCAAGCTCAGCATTCCCCCGAACGAGTCCGGCAACGGTCCGACGAGCTCGTTGAAGCTCACGTCGAAGACGGTGAGGTTCTTCAGCCGGCCGATCTCCGCCGGGATGCAAGACTTCAACCCATTGTTCAAGAGAAGAATCTCGTTGAGCCTCGACATGTTGCCGATGCTGGAGGGAACGCAGCCATGGAACCGGTTGTTGGCGAGGACGATGACGGAGACCGGCGAGTTCCCGAAGTTGTCCGGGATATCAAACACAAACCTATTATCGTTGATGAAAATGGCGTCGAGATCCTTATCAAAGAGCTCCTTCGGCACCGTCCCCTCGAACTCATTGTACCTCAGGTCCAAGAACTTCAACGACGGCAGCCGGAGCACGACGTCAGGGAACCTTCCGGCGAAGCGATTGTTGCTGAGATCGAGCTCAAACAACAGCTTCAACCGCTCGAACTTGTGAGGAATAATCCCGCAGAACCGGTTGGAGTTGATGTGAAACAAAGCGAGGTCGGCGAGAAGGCTAAGCTCTTCCGGGAGGTACCCGGCGATGTCGCCATGGTTGAGATCAATGCCGGCGACGACAATCAGAGAAGCATTAGACGGGAGAGGCGCGCAGAAGACGTTGGAGTAGTTGCAGACGTCGGGGCCGACCCAGTCGCCGGTGAGGTTCTTAGGGTCGGAGAAGATGGCGAGCTTCCACGCCTGCAGCGCGATGTACGCGTTTCTCAGGCGGTCGTTGGGGAACTTGAACGAAGGTGGCACGCGCACGGACTCCCCGCGGTCGCCGAACTCGTCGCGGTACGAGGAGCTGGCGCCTGCGAATGCGCGCGGCCTCGGCATCCGAGAGGCCGGTGCTGGAGAACGCGCTAGAAGACACTAGAAAGCACAGCAGAGACACAACAACAAGGGAGTATCCAAGGTATTCCTATTCCCTTCATCTCATCCTCAGTAGAGAGAGAGAAGAGAGGTGGAGAGAGAATGGAATGGGATGGGAAATGGGGAATTTTTCTAAAGAGGATTTGGGAGAGAGTGAAGGAGCAACATCAAGGCCAGCTAAAACACAGCTTTGTAGAGAGAGAGAGAGAGTGCAGGGCTGTGGGGTCTGATCTGGAGGTTAGTGAGTCTCTCTCTAGAAGAAGGGGTTTGTGTGGAGATTTATGTGGGGGAATACACCGGCTCTTTTGTTTTCTTAAATGGTTTTGGTGGGGGTTTATTATAATAATCTCAAGCGTGTTTGGTGTGCTGCCACGCGGTTGAGTTTAGCTAGAGAGCATCTTCTCTCTCTATGTTTTTAATTTTTTTTACCGTTTTTGTTTGCGTGTGGTTAGGATCCGGTGTTAGGAGGATAGTAACTAACTCAACTCATTGTCTTGTTTGAATTTAATTATTTTTTTAGGAAAAAAAAAAAAGAATTTTGGATAGGGTGACAGGTGAAGTGAACCCGCGGGTGAGTGTAACGGGAGAGACTTGGAACGTTGGGCTTTGAATCGTATTATTCGTAGTGCAAGCAGGCAAGGAAAAGTTTGGTATATTATATACTAAATATTTGTGTTTTTTTTTTTTAAAAAAAAAAAAGAAAAAAAGTTTCAAAATTCAAAGCGTTTGGCTGTTTCAGTGGAGAGCCGGTGAAACCGCGGAATAAGTCCAACCCGAAAGGAAGGCTTTGCTTTGGTTGCCGGCCTTGCTTTTCTGGATGGAATTTACCTAATTACCCCTCGGATCATGTTGTTGGGGTGCAGGGGTATAAATGTCAGTTTATGCATGGATGGACGGATGGATGTAGGGAAGGATGGATGGATGGTGATGGGGATAAAGCGGGAAGTGGGGCCCAGAAGGGGGAAGAGGAGAGATGACAGCCGTCGAGCATGTGAGTGGGACCCACGTGTCACGTCCTGCACGGTTGGATCGTCGGCGCGCTCTCTTTGCTCGTTTGCCGCACCGCGCCCCCGTGAATGCAACGCGCCATGTCACCATCTCATAAACCTCGTCTCCGGAATCACACTGCTTGCCTTTGATCGGACGGCGGAGAACAAATGTCCTTTTGGATCCAACGGTTGATACATCAATAAATACATTGTCAAAGGATCACATCAGTTAAGATTAACTTTTGTTAATTGGATGTAATTTTTTAGAATTTTCATGAAATCCATGTTTGGTCTAATTAGAAATCATGCTTTCAAAGACCACACCAAACTTTGTAGTGACTCTTCTTGTTTTGATTCTTAATGACTGTAACATTGGTACCATTTGTCAGACAAAGGAAGGTATTTCTAATTTATTTATTTTTTTTATATTTTTTTTCGAGGTAGCGCGGCGAAAGGCATTAAGGGCGTATACTGAAACACTTAACACGGAGGCAAATCCATACATCTGAATTTTTGGGTTCTGCAACTCACACAAGAATAGATCCGGACACCTATGACATGCTGCAGAGATGAGATTTGGCTGGGCCATCCAGGAGGAATCTCTCTTACAAAGGACGCAGTATCGATAGTAGCGTGGCCGTTGGTTGTAACTTGAGTTGTTGTCAAACAACTCTGATCATTGGCACGGCTGAATTTATTTATTTTTAGAACCCTAATTTAATACAAAAAAAATGTTTAATGGCTACACATTGAGATGGTTTTGTTTTGTAGGATTACAAGTAGATCCAATGGCAAACCATATACACAAAAAGATGAGAAGTTTGGGAAGTGATTCATGAACTATTGGAGTTCATTTGTTTGTGTTCAGTTATATCAAGACTTATTCAAAACATGTATTCTTTGGATATCATTTAATGCAACTTGGCACTGGATGCGCCAAGAATGTTGATTCAAAGTTCTAGTACAACTTGGCTTTTTTATCATGTTTGTTATCTTTTATGAGTGGACCTTAACGAATACAAAATATAGATATATCCCAAAGAGAAAACAACACCATCGAGAATGAGTACTCAAACATCTATCTTTTTTATATATTTATCCGAGGGTGATTCACAGTTTTGTCAATTATAAGACTTTGATCAAATTATTAGTGACCAAATTACATGTTCATGTCCAAATCATACATATTTGATTGTATCACTATATATATTTTAACTATATATATCCATTAGTATTTATCTATAAATTTTTATAATTTATATATATATATATAAATTATAAAAATTTATAGATAAATACTAATGGATATATTTTAGTTAAAATAAAATTTATATGTATATAAATATATATATATATATATATATATATATATATATATATATATATAAGTAAAGTAGGATTTATTTAAGATTAAGCTTCCCATTTTGGAAGCGTGTTTTAAAATTTAACCCTATGGATGGACAAAACATTCGAAAATAATAATTTAGCATATCAATTTTCATACGATTTTGGGAACTTGTAGGGGTCTTCATCTTAACAGTGAAAATTTATGAAATCCTACCGATTCAAAAATTTCACCCGTTAAGATGAAGACCCTACAAGTTCCCAAATTGTATTAAAATCGACATTCTACAATATTTTTCAAGTCCAAATGCAGTTCAATTTCAAAACATGCAAGTGGGTCAAAATAACGACCGTATATACTTTGATGATATATAAGCCCGTATATATATATATATATATATATATATATATATATATATATATTTTTATTGATTTATGGATTATGATCATCAAGAATGATTTAGTAGTGAAAGATGAAACTTTATAGAAAAATAAAGTGATCAGAATAAATAGTGATAATAATATGTATATATATATTATTCTTGCGAAGGTCGGGTTTACGGTAAAGCAGTTTTACAAAAAAAAAAAAGTAAGATAAGACTGTATAATAACCTCAAATGGTTTGATCCTATCCGAACCCCGCATATAATAGGAGCTTTATAGTACTGAACTGTGAACTTGTCATTTTTATATGTTCGTATATGATCACACCATAATTAAATTAGATGAAATATTTTATATTGCATTTTGAATTATTTAAACATTAAGCATTTCGCTTCTTCTTTAATTAAAAACATCATGATCATCTTGCATTATATGGGATCTCATAATTGAAACCCTAATCCTCAAAAGAAAAGATGCTCCAAAACACAACTCAAAACAAACCCTAATCACAAAAGATCTAATCACCATGTGGGTCCCACCCGACTGCCACCTAAGCAAAGAACAAGCTCCAACTCCAAGCAAAGCAAGAGAGCCTTCCAAATGACAGCAGGGCATTCTGCAAGCTGGCACCAAACCCACGTAATTAGAGAGGGCCCACCTGGGCCACGTGGGCCCATGTGGGCCCCCACACCCCACCGACTGGTCTGAGCCCAACGACCAAGCTGACCGCACAACGTGCCGGCGCGTTTGGAAGACCTCCACGTGTCGGTCGCGCGGGGCCTCGCGCATGTGCACCCAACGAGGGACGCGCCAGGTAGCAGAGTCACGAAACAAGAGCCAATCAAAACTTCACTGAAGAGTTCACCTACCGTGGCAATCTCGTAAATACTATCAACTAGTGCAACAAGATTGTCTTTTCGCTAGGAGAAGGGAGATCGAGGTGGCGAGCATTAATAACGTAATTAAGTGATTTAATCATCGTATACGGAAATCGCGGCGATGAATTAGCGTGTATTCAGCTCCGCGGTGGCCGCATCACGGGATCACATCCCCATCATCAAATGCCATACATGCATACATGCATGGATTAAGCCATCATGCCATGCCATGAGTTTATAATAGATTTAGTGCCACATTGATTAATTAAAAAAAATATAATTTACATATATGTGGTGGATACCCGCCTTTTAATAGCTGGCCTTTAAGAGTGAGTTTTACCCATAGTTATTAAACCCGGACCGGCCCGACGGTCCGACCGGTTGACCCGGTGACCCGGTGCCTAAACCGGTCCGGGTCACTAGTTGACCCGTTTAAGCAGTCGACCCGGCCAAACCCGGTGACCCGGCCGGGTCAATGTTTTTTTTCTGAAATGACCATTTTATCCTTGATTTTTTTAATTTTTTTAATATGTTAAAGGGCAAATTATGTAATTTTATTAAATAAAAAACTAAAAAAACTAAATCCCTAGATAAATGATTCAGTATGGATTGTGATTTGCTTTGTCATCCGACACATTGGTTAGTTTATGCATTCTAGAGACTTTTTATATTAGGGATGTTAAGCATGGCATGATTTAGATGAGAATTGATAACATATTTTTTTTTTCCTTCAATAATTAATGAATATATATATTATTGCTCATTAAAAAATATTTTATAATTTTAAAAATAATATTTAAAAATATTTATATTAAATTATTGACCCAACATTGACCCGAATGACCCGACGGTTGAGCCTGGTTGACGTGACCAGAGCCTCTAGGGTCGATGACCGCCTCGATAACTATGGTTCTACCTATTACATATGTTTTACAAATGGTGCTGGCTGGCTGCGTGCTAGGGTCCCACAAATATGTGGTGGGCACCCTCCTGTTAAAGGCTAGTTTTTAAGATTTGTGTTACAAAGTCCATGACATGGCTAAGTTGAAGGATGTTTTTTTGTTTTTACTTTTGTAAAAATGTAATATTTAAGAACAATTAGATGTATATATATATATTAAGCCATCATGACATGCCATGACTTCGTAATGGATTTAGTCTCACATCAACTACTTAAAGACAATGTAATGCACATATATGTGGTGGATACCCACCTCTTAATAGCTGGCCTTTAAGAGTGAGTTCTATTCATCACATGTGTTACAAAATAGTGTTGGCTGACTGTGCGCTGGGGTCCCATAAATATGTAGTGGACACCCTCCTCTTAAAGGCTAGTTTTTAAGATTTGTGTTAAAAAGTCGATGACATGGCTAAGTTGAAGGATGTTTGTTTGTTTTTATTTTTGTTAAAAAATTCAATATTTAAGAACAATTAGATGTATATATATATATATATATATATATATATATATATATATATGTAGTGTGGGACTAACTTGATTAGAGAGTTGGTTGGGAACCAACAAGTGAACACATAGATAGCAATCTTAGTCTTTGTCCAATCAAAAGATATGAGAAATTAGTAAGTGATGGGAACTAGTCAAAACTATAGATATGAGAGAAGATTTTATCTATGTCTATATTAACTGTTATATTTATAAGTTTTAGGTTTTTAATTATTGGGTAGTAGAAAATAGGGTAGGGGGTGGGTTGAGGTTGTGGTTTTTAATGGTATATAATTGTGAGTCTATGAATTGATGTGTGACCAATTGATGCCATTGGCCTGTTGTGGTAGTAGTAGTAGGTTTGTGGTTCCTTGATATGGATAACAGAGAGGATCATAACTGAACTTTGGTCCACTTGGTTAATGAATGATTTATGGTGTTTTTTTTTGGGCAAGAGAATGATAATTTCAATCTAAAAATCACATTAGGATTCAATTTTGTTGGATCCAATGGGTGTAGATTAGCATTTTGGATTTTGTTTAACAATGAAGAGACTCAAACTCCAAAGAGGTTAATAATAATATACAAAGTTATCTTAAATTTTAGAGAATAGAGTTGCATGCATTCATTCACATGGAATGGGTGAACTCTGGAATTGGTAACACTCACGCGTGAAGCCAAAAACACCATAAACCCACCTCTGTTTTTTACTTGAGAGATTTTTTTTTTTTTAAAAAAAAGGAAAAAAAAAAGAAAACTTCAAATCTAGACGAATAGAAAATATTAGATAGATTTAAAAACAAAATAACTGTCTTAACTTAGAGTTTTCAACTTACAAAAATGTTACCCTCATCTTTGACTTATGATTAGAACTTAGAAGTATCCACAAAACTGTGCATTCTGACTAATTGTTTATATTAATAAGTAATTTATTCTAAAAGTAACAGCTTTATAATAAATTTATTGAGAGAAGACATGAAATAATATATATATATATATTTTTAATCCGGTACTACAAAGTTCTATGTATGGGTCCGTAAAAGTTCTGATCGGACCACTTATATACATTGTCAGACCTTTACTCTGAGGTTGTTTCCATGACTCAAACTCGTCATCATATCACACGAAATCTAATATAAAAGATAAAAACCTTTTCGAACTTAAATTGATAAAAGAGAAAATTAAATATATATAAATATATTATATTGAGACTGATATTTATTTAGTTAAATGATGTAATTTTTATTTCCATTTTTAAAAGTTTCTAAGAAGGCATTCAATAATGTCTCGTGATCCCATGAACTAAGCTATTGGCCAACAGTTGAACGGTTCATGGGAACGCGGAACGAAAAGGAGGACGTGCGGGTTTTGTTTTGGTGGGCAAGTAGAGAGAATAAAAGAAAAGTAACGCTTGGTTTCGTTATGGTTCTTGTTTTCAAGGAATAGCCCCAAACAAACAAACGCCAACCACCTAAAGCCACAAACATCCGTGTTTGCCAGCTATAAAGCACACAAAATTCTTAACAACTTTGAACTTTGAAATGAAATCTCTTGAGTTTTAATATATTTATGCAAATAATATGAGCATAAAACACCAAATCTCTGTCTATAAATGCCTAAATGATTGGTCCTTATGCATTGAATCAAAGGATTTATTAAGAAAAAAAGACTTAATAAATTTGTGAAAATTGGAAAGCGAAAGATGTAAACATCATATATAGATATATATATGTATGTATATATAGCAGCTGTCTTGAGACTTGGTCTGCCAGGAATAAAGAAGATGAAAACAGCTGGCTGCTTCTCTCTATTGCTAAGAATCTAAAAGTTTTAGCTTGTGATGGTACACTGAATCATAAAATAAATGATCACGCGGATGATGAGGGGATTGTATTACCAGAGGGACCACAAATGGGAAAGAAGGCTGGAGCTGAAGCCATGCATGATGTGCTTGGATTCCTCTCCATGACCTGGTGATGATCCAATCAAGAGAAGACCAAAGCTTAAATGAATTCACAATGATTGAGTAAAACTACTTCTAATGTGTGTTCTTGTGTGTGACTAGACATATCACTAGCACTGTTAGAAATGGTACTACTATTTCTATTTGGTTTCCTTTCTTTTTACTTTTGTTTATGAATCATAAATATAGCTGAAGCCATGCTTAATGTGCTTGGATTCCTTTCCATGACCTGGTGATGATCCAATCAAGAGAAGAGCAAACCTTAAATGAATACACAATGATTGAGTAAAACTAATTCTAATGTGTGTGTTCACTTGTGACTATATAGACATATCACTAGCACTGTTAGAAATGGTACTATTTCTATTTCTTTTCCTTTTTTTTTTACTTAAATTTTTTTGTTTAAAACTCAAAAGGAGGCACAGCATGAAGAAAGAAGAAAAGTACTGTAGCTATAAGCAGCAAGAAGTGGAGCCAAATTTAAAACTCTGGGATTGACAAAACACTCCAGAGGTCTCTGAAGCATGCCTTCAGGTAGGTCCCAGAATGAAACCCTGTCTAGCATTTTCTGAATTTGGCAATCCACCGACATCCAATTTTTCATCAATTTTTTATTTTTTATTTTTTATTGAGAAACATTAAAAAGAGTCACAAGAAAGGGCTAATAACAAATGGAATAGATGGTGGGGCAGAAGGAAACTAGAAGCAATATGGTGTCAGAACCTGGTGATAAGATGCACAAAATTAATAATGGACTTGGAGTTGCAGTGAAGGGACTGCCCCAAAACATAAAACCTTCAATGTATGCATTTTTCTCTAATTAAAGGATGTTGATACTTTGATTTTTGCTTTTCTAATCATGTAAGGATTACGCCCAAGATTAAATGCATATCAAGATTAGCGGATTAATTAATTCAAGAATGTGGTGATAAATGCACATTGCAGTAGCAGATTAAGAAAAAGAGCTTTTATTTAATAAGATTTTCTCTAAGCAAAGGATGTTGGACGCTTTGATTTTGTTTTAGTAGCAAAAATGAAATCATGAGTCTAATCATCGGAGGATTGGCAAGACTAAGTGCAAGTCCAGGCTAGCGATGCGGAAAGCTATTGTGCCTATTGCCCCTTGCCTTTATTGCCTAACAGAGAAAAAAGTATTTTGATGATTCCACTGGATTTAATCCTTTGAGTCCCCCGCGAACATGGCAAAAGCGGCCATTGTAGATTCCCATACACATTTGAGGGTGGAAAAAGGGTGTTCCTGCCAGGACAAGTGAGCTTAACCCTTTTCCTTTGAGAGGGAATAATAATGGCAATGAGAGACCAGTTGTGATCAGAAAAATTGTCCGCGCATGAGAATCAAGAGCTGGTGGACATTGGATAATCAATCTTATCAACTACATGGCTACTTAACTACATGCTACATTTGTATATATAATAGACAGTAGGATGAAGAGTAACTGTTTTTATCAGTCTGGGAAAAGCATCAGATGTTACCTTAGAAGTTGGATTTATCTGGATGTTGGCCTTGTTTGGCCGTTAATCATGTGGAGTCAACACTGCAACCAGCAAACAAAACAAAAGTCCAGAGGAAGGAAATTGTCTTGTTTTATCATCACTACATTCACAAACACAAAACAGTCAATTGACATCAAAGGTTATATGCTGACTAAAGTCAAACCTGCGCAGTCTAATACTTTACAAACAAACAACCACCAAAGCCTTGTGCCTATATGAATTCTGCAATACCATGCTCCTCTACTCCAAAGCAAGGCTCAATATTTAATATACATAGGTTCTTAGACACAATCTCTCCACATATTCCTAGAGCCTACCTTTATTTTTCTTACCTTCTATTACTAAAAAGCTATCACATTTTTCAAAGCGGGCCACATGAGGGTCTACACGACACACGTATCGAAGTCTAATACTTTGAAGAAAGAAAAATTACCAGCAAGAGAAAGCATATACTCCCCACATTTCACATGAAGATTTTTCATAAAAAGGTACTTCAAACTGTTTAGTAGATAGTATTAATAAGAAAGGAAAAAAGCAGAAAAAAGAAGAGAAAGGAAAATATGGGATCAATTTCATAGTTCAGAGAATTCAAAAAATCTCATAGGAGAAAAAAATGACAGCCAAGCAATAGGAATATGTTCCTCCTAACAGAGCCTTCTACTATTTGAGAAATTTAAAATTAAAATCCAAATCCAACATTTCATGGACACAGGCCCCTGATTTGAACAGTACTAATGACATTATAGCAGACAAAAAGGACATTCTATACAGATAAAGCAACTAATCATTAGAAAAAATTTAGATTTCACACTTGCCCAACCAAATGATTGCTTTTAGGTTGATGGGGTTCCTGCATTATTCGTACCCCACTCTTCCTCACCCTCATTCCCATTAACAAGGACTGTGCCATCTGTAGAATCATCAGCATCAACTTCAACTGCTTCCTCTTGAACTACATCTTCTCTATCTTCCACCACCACTGTAGACATGTTTTTAATTATTTGCATAAGATCAATAAAAATAGGCTTAGTGGAGGAAAAATAAATAAATAAATAATGGATATCTATAAACAGAACAGTAGTTACATATCTATAAAATGTTTGTCAACAAAAGATGGCAATTAGAAAGATTTACCTACCTGCACCCCTCAAATATAGCTATTTCTCATATACATAACTATTAATCTCACAATTAGATGAAGGAGTTATTAAGATAGAAACTAGCACAAATTCTCAATATGTCTGTGTAGTCAGAATACAGCGGTATTATATGCATGTTAAAAAGAACACAAATCCTGATGGATTTAAAGAAGTGATGGTGCCAAACAAGGATGAATAAAGAACAACTTTTAGAGTTGATATCAAATAGTTAATTTTAAAAGGATTTGTAAAGCTGATATCCTACAAGTTCAGATTCAGTGGATTCTTGTTAGTAGAGTATTTGGTTGAAAGCAATTCCATATTTTTGGTCTTGCAAATGGGTGAATGAACTTTCTTTCTTTCTTTCTTTTCACCTTCATGTAGTCACCCCCATCAATATATTTTCTTTAATGGCAAAATGTCTGTAAAGCTAGGTGATCATAAAAGTAAGAGAGTAATAAGAGAAATGAAGCCTGGCACATTAAAATGAGAAACAAACCCTTCATGAAGAAGTTACACTAAAGTTAAGATTCTTTTTGAATATCTCCTATTAGCACTAAAATTTGCAACCTTTCCAATAGGACCTGTGCACAAAAAAGATTACTTGAACAAGTGAAAGGACTCCAGTGCCCTCTAGAAACAATAACCAATTCACAGAGCATGCTTAATATCTATGGCTATTATATTTATTCCCCAAAGCTTTCCACCATGTAAGAATAGGTTTTTCAATCATAAAATTTTTCCATTTTTCAACCTGAAAATATGAGTTCTATTCAACAAACATAAGCTATCCAAACTTAGCCTCTCTGCTGCTAAGAAACATATACCTCATGTGCAGAATCTCCATTTTCAGTAGGTAAATCCTCTTAGATCAACTTGCATGTTCTTGAAGGCTTCAACCAGCAGATTGATACTACGTTTCTCAGAATGGCTTAAATATTCTTTAGCAGAGAAGGATAGTCACCACTGTTGAAGTGTAAAACCATTAAAAACATATAAGACCACGGATCAAAAGAGTTAAGTTAAAATAATCAATATCCACAGGGGAAGAGGTAGGTAGCAAATACCCATCATAAGGGTCTATATTACAGAAGTTTAACATGTGAACTAATATTGATCAATTGTTTTGAAAAAATAAGTTACAATATTCTTATTATTTATTCCACTTTCCAAATATATCCCGTACAAGTTTAGATGGCCTGTTTGTGATGGCAACAAATTTTGTTGACTATGTGAGAGAATAAAAAGTCAAAGAGGAAGAGAGCCTTGAAGTAGCGGCGGTAAAGTCAAGTGTCGCCATATGGCGCTGGAGGAATCCGCGAGGGGGCTCGAGTCATGGAAACAACCTCTAGTAAAAATCACGGGGATAAGGTTTTGTGTACAATGTAGACCTAAGCCTGGTCCAAACAACCCTTCCCTGGACTCCAACACATAGCGAGGGGAGCTTTCAGTAGCACTAAAGCGCCCCTTTTGTGAGAATAAAAGTATGGATAAAGATTTCCATCCATGTCCAGGGTATGGGGGCAGGAATAATAAGAAAAAATATCAAAATGCATACAGATGGGGATGAGGTATTGAACCAAAAACAGCTCCCACCCTAACCATTGCTATCCCTCGTTAGAGAAAAATAGTGATTTTAAAGCACAAGAAACACTATAACATTTTAAAGGCACCTTTCATGGGCAAGAGATTAAGATCTCAACAGCTAGGAGCAACCTGCCAATCCTCGAATAAATTGGGGTACTCCTCAGGATCTGCTAAAAGACTCTGCAGCTTTTAGGTTGACTCTGTAAAATAGGAATAGAGAGGAAACATACTACTAAGCAGGTGATAGGATTTATAACAAGAAAGTAAACCTACCTACTACAAGTGTGGGATTTCAAGAAGCAGTAAGTCAAGAACTCATTCAAGAATGTCTCAATCTAATTGGGGGTTATGTGAGACCCATGCACAGGAGTCTAGCAGAAAAGCAAAAAATGAACACAGAAACTCTTTATGAAGATCATTTTTCCAAAATGGCTACACACAATCTCAGATACTTTGCTTGGAAGATATGACCGTGCCAACAATGCAGCTTCTGGTATGCGCATTGCTGGAAAAAAAAGATATAAAGCAATGCAATTAATTAAAAATAATACTTGAATTCCATGGAAGTTGCTAGGAAGAAGAACCAGCATGCAGTATGCCTAACATTTTTACTTCCTCTGCACCCAACAACTGAAGGCATTCCTCTAATTTACCCAACATAAATAAACAAAGAAAAGCAACATACTGTTCTTTCCTTACATTTCTCTAGCTAAAGGATTGAAAGCTTCTAGAGATTCCTTCTGCATCTCCCAAAGGTGAGTAAAAGGAGTAGCAAGCCCACTCAAATCCATTGCTTGTGATAAACACTCTTTCAGCCATCTCCAACTGCATAAAAGACAATTCAAAACAGCTGAAAAGCGAGGAAAAAGCACTAGGTAATCTTTTTGCTAGCCAAGATTTGAGAAGAGAATATAACCAGTTAGCTAAGTATACTAAGCACTAGATGAATGAGGAATGGCTTGGGACTTAAAATAGACATACAATTGAAGCTAGGTGAAGTCCATTTTTTAATCCACCATAAATAAAAATAAAGGCAACACTTTCCGCGGATAAATGTCTTGCACTTCCCATATCCACTCACATCATTATTTCTAATAATTTTTACAAGATCTTCCATATTACTACCTTTCTGTCGCATTCTGAATGCTTTTCAAAAAAATGACATCTTTTTGCAGTATGAAGATAAAAGATGAAACTTCAGATTTTTGGAAGGCCCTCACGATGAAAATATCTTGTAATTATTGAGATACCTTTCCAGTTGACATGGCAAGCTCTCCCCAATTGCTTCCATCTAGATTCACTTTGTACCCTCAATAGCAATTGTATCTGCACAAGTAAATTTCCCATTGGTTGTACAAATCATCATTAAAATGTGTGAAAAGGCACAAAGAAAAATATGCCTTACAGATAGAGCATAATCTACAGCAACAATAACCTTAAAATCTTATCTTTGATACTATATGGTTGAATATGGAATACATGATTGTAGGCCTAGAGGACTTTGTTGTCAAAGGAAATGTAAAGTGCTTTCTATCAACTATTGTCAACTCTGATGGAAAATACAAAAGGTGTTTGGCATGAGATTCCGGCCCAAAAAAGCAAAAACTTTCAAATCAAAATAGATTGATTGGTACAGGCCAAGGTTAGTTGACATACAGTTATAGTATGCTTCAAGATTGAGAGCGTTGTTCACAATCTTTAAAATCATTGCCACGTATCCGGCAAATATTCTAAAATGGATGCACCTACACTACAGTAAGCAGATCTAGACAAAAGAAAGAAAAAGATTGATGGCATAAATCCAAAATTACATCAAAACCAAGGTATGGAAATACATACCAAATAAGAATAAAAATACAGCTACATGGAGTATTAGAAATATTATATTATCCTATCATATAGCCAAGGAAAGAAGAAGAACTCACCTTTGCAACATCTTAGTTTACCAAGCTGTATGGCCAGATCAAATTTATAGGTTGGGATCTGTCGCACCTTCCAGAAAGCATCCTCTTGCATGCCACGAGAGACTCCAAGGAAGTGAGCGAATAACTGACAGATGCAGCAAATCCCAATCAAAAGATTGTCTATGTACAAAAACTAAAAACCAAAATTTCAGCTCTTAAAGAAGCAGAATTCAGCAATAAGAGAGAAAAATAAGAAGTGTTGGAAAATGTGCCTGATTCGAAGCTTCATGAATCAAGTAAGCAATAGTGTATATTCACGTAGAGGATATACCTATTATGATGTTCTTTAGGAATAGTCAGTAAAAACTTCACTGGCACGGGTTCTAAATCTCCTCGCAGCATAACAAGAGTTTTATATTCAATCAAAACTAAGAAGCAAGGTGTACCCCATAACACTGCAAAGGACAAATACATTACTGATGAAGCTGGCAATGGAAATAACAGCAAAACTTTTCAAAGTGACTCCTTAACTGACTTGAATTCCTTGTCAATGAGATAAACCTCGACTTTGACTCATGCAAGATAACCCAATAAGTACATAGGGCGATCCAAATGGAACATGGTGGTAACCTTACAATCAACCAAACCACCAACAATTTCATGTAAAAGCTTCTTATAGTGAGGCATGTGGTCAGAAAATAGCCAAAAATCACAAATTTCAAAATACATTATGCATACTCCTCCCACCACCAACACAATAATTTAGTCTCGAAGAAGAATTGTGCTTGTAAATGAAGGCATGATCACCAACCCATAGTCCAGTACTGGGACCAGCTCATTTATTTCATGGAGAAGTTCAAAGGCCTCCTCCACACCTTGGTCATCTTCTGAATTCCCACTTTCTATATATAAGAAGAAACAACGTCCCTCTAGCGAAAACAAAAAGCACTTTAATCAGTCAATCAAATCCATGCCAACCAAAAATACATGCATCTGGGGCAGCTATTGGTTCTAAATAAACAAGTAATGCCTCGAGAAAACTCTTGACCAATAGTGAATAGAAAAAAATGCAAAAGAGCGTAGGTCACTGGACATACATTGTACTTTTAAGGATATAAGAATGATGTATCACTAGCAATTGTACCAAAAGGTCACCGCACTGTCAGCCCAGTAGAGGTTCTTGAAAACCAGAAGAAGGGATAAGTTGTAGAGAATAGTCACATAGGAGGACGATAATGGAGGATAGAAATATAAAGGGCAACTCCTACTTTGACGCGTTCACATCGATTCTCCAAGTACGAATTAGCCTGCATTCAACCCAGTCAAGTAAAAGCAGATAAACTCATTTGGAGCACATTGCAAGAGTAAAGGATTCAAAGCCAAAAAATCCGTTCTGCAGCAGAAAGGTTGGTGAATACTCTTCTTCTCCTGATAAAAACACAAGCTTTTCACCAACCTCAGTTTCGGCTCTCCAAATTCTAACTACTAATCTCAAGACATTGCAAACCTTCAGGGTTGCTAATATTGTGGTGATATTATGATGCATGAATATGCTCTTTTTTTGAGATTTGTTTAAGTGGACAAAGAAGACAAAAAATTCAGAAGAGTTTCAATTAATAATCCATAGAATATTGCTCGCTCTAAACAGGATTAGGAAGCATGAAAAAGATAATTAAAATGCAGGGCATACTATTACTTCTGCTCACTTAGATCTAATGCACTTCAGGAGGTATTCAATTAAAAGAAATAAATAAGCATTGTGGAAATTGTCTAAATGGTGAGAAAAAGAAAATCAAGCTAATTTCTCTTGGTTGCTGTTTTTCAGTGGCATGATCATTTTTTCTACTCATATAATTTTCTTGAGTATACATGGAAAATGAGAGTAAAATTTATTGTATGTCCACTAAAAGATGAGATGGAAGAGATACTTCCCCTCCCTAATTCAGGTACTGTGTAAAGAATGGCTTCGAACACAGGCATAGCCTTTGGACTTGTGATATAGTGACTGACCAAGATACCTAGAAATACAAAACATACACAGAAAAAGGAGGTAGAAGCTATGCCCATGACCAAATTTTTGAGCAATGATAAAAAAAAATAATAATAATAAAAAAAAACATAACAAAGTAGATTTGAGCCAAACCTGAAATGTTTTACTGAAAATCTTTATTCTTGATGTGCTTTTCTCGGACAGCATATTCTCCATCGGCAGACCAGACAAATTCTAATGCAGAGCCAAAGGGATCCTATTCCTCCATGCTAAAGCTGTGTATATGATGTACTCACCATCTCCCACATACAACAACAAATCTTCCATTGGGATTATGCTTTAAGCTCTGGAAAGGTAAAAGAAAACAGCTATACAGATTATTGTTTGTTAGAAAGCATAACAGTAAAATTCCAAGAACCATAAAGCTTCAGGTGAAAATAATTTTTAAGGGTAGCAGCTTCCTGAAAAAAGGAAATAATGGATAAATAAAAGATATATGTACTACACATCCTGAAGATGCAAACATACTTGTGGATAAAGATCACAACTTCCCAACTCTTTCACAGCCAAAGAGAGCAGTCTCTTCACCATCTGTAACCTGATTAAAAAAAATGGAAAAGTAAAATTTTCTCCCTCTTCAACTCTAATAAAATAATTCAACCAAACTTTCTTAACAATGATGTTTTAGTTAAAAAAACCTCAAAATCAGCACCAACTGTCTTAATATTCACTGTTTGGATTTCATTATGCTTAGCCACTACATATAATTTTTCCACTGCTGTCCATACTAGCAACTGGTACTTCAATGCACCAAGTTTTATCAAGGACAGTCCCTTCATCATATCCAATCACAACCCTGTGGATTACAGTTGTCATCAAACTTGGGAATAAAAAATAAAAATAAAAATAAAAACTACATATAGGTACTAGATTTTTCAGTTCTTATGAAAAACATATAGAGATGACCATAAACTTAAAGAGATCAAGAATCTCTACATTATGTAGAGTGATTAATAACCATGGCATGCAACACATATAGATAATCTCTACATTTACACAGCTTCCTTGAGCCTTTCATATATCCCCCAAAGCCCAAACCCGCTTCAAGGCCATAATTTTAGAGTGTTCTCCAGCCTATAGTGGAAAAAGGAAAGCGACATCAGAAAAAAATCACATTTAAGGAGTTGAATAACATGAGAGATAGACTGAAAAAACCATAAATCTCTGCTCTGTAGGTATAGGTGCCTGTGTTAAGTGTGCCAACATAGGACTGTCTAATTAGATTTGGAAAGACATTACAGATAAGGGTACAAGGATATATGCACTTTAAATACATAAAAGACACATTTTTGTTAGGAAGCTTGTACCCATTGCACATAAAAAGCCCCAGCCTCCCAATTTGAACAGACAAACTGGAAGCGTAACCTAAATATCACTATTTACATAGATAATTTACCTCCTGATGCTTATGTCTCTCTTGCAGTTACCTGTATGTAGTTGAATGCCATATCCGAACAGTTCCATCCTCTGAACCTGCTTAATTATTATGGGAAGCTCAGGATGAAACAGACAGCCTGAAACATTGTGAGTGTAGGCCTTCTAGTGTTTGAACACAACTCTTGGTTTTGAAAAGTAATCCCAGACCTGATTCCACAAAAAATTTTTAACCAAATATTTTTTTTTAGCAACCCAAAGAAAAACTCTGCTTAATGATTAAGCATGGAAACATTACTTAAGTAGCAGTTTGATCATCTGAACCAGTTATCAAATATGGCCTATCACCACCAGTAAAGTATTCAACACAGTTAACACACCTTTGAATGGGCATCTAAGCGTAAAATTTGGGTCTGGAGAGCCAAGATTCCAGATCTGAAAAGTGATTAAGATTTTTTTGTTTAAAAAATAGAGAAACCACAGTTATAGACAACAGGAAAAATCAAATGTACAACTCATATCAAATTCAAATGAAACAAAATATTGCAAGAACCTTTATTGTCCGGGTCAAGGGAGGCACTCTGCGAAAGTATTGGTATCTTTAGGGTTAAAAGTAACTTGCATCACATGAGTGAGAATGTCCCTCAAAAATTTGAGTACAAATCCAGCCCTTGTCCCAATCCCAAAGCTTTATCCAACATGTCATCGTGATGACGACATAAAACATATGGAAGGGTTGGATGGACAGCCACACACCTGATGTAATTCAGTGTTATTGCCTCTAAATACTTTAACCTTGTCCATTGTGTGTTATAATTGTACACTCGAATGAACATATCATCTGATCCAGCTACAATCCACCTGGTTTCATGTAGGATATAAATCTTTTGGCTGATCGTGACTGAAAATTTGAGGAACCATAAAAGTAAGATGTACTGCAAACATTCACATGAATTTAGAAAGTAAAGGGTAAATTGGTCACTCAGGAAAATACCTGGTAGATCAGTCACTTCAAAAAAGAGTTAACCATATGGTCTGCAAGCATAAGTAACAACAATAATGAATCAATTTATAGAATTGGGAAAAAGAAAGTCAAATGGTTAGAAAAATGAACAAAAAATTTATGCAGAACCAGGTGCAGATTGAGATCCTGTCAAAAAATAATGACCCCCTAAAGAAATAACAGAAAGATTCTATCTGACTCCTCTCAGGATGTACACAAATGTCTGCATGTATACATCAAAAGGCGAATCATAGAAGCCATAACCAGATCCCTCCTAAGTTGATATTCTCCACTCCTAATCCCTAAGTTCCTTCCCCTTCTTCCTACAATTTAAGTATCATTATTTTCTTAGCTATTATTTTCCAAAGCTAAAGAGCACTTCCGGGTTGTCATACATGTGTCTCAATAGTTTCATTTAGATCCTTAGAGGATCGAAGGAAACTACTTAGTTGTTGAAGAATTTCCAAGAGTCAATTATAAGGTGTGTACAAGTCATATATGCAAAGTTTCTCAATGTTTGTGATAGAAAAAGAAGTAAATGTAAGTTAAATTAGACTACATATGAATCAATGATCCTCCTTAAAAATGACTCAAGGATGAGAAATTCCTTTTTATTATTTTTTAAGTAAGATATCATATAAAAATGCTAGATAAAAATGTCCATTTAAAAGAACATATATATATTGATAGGATAACTGAATGTTTTGACAAAGTGAACTGGCATTTCAACATCTAAATCGAATATATGCAAATACAGATAAGAATGTGAGCAAAAGGGGTATTACTTAAATTACAAAAAGGTCACTTACCTAAGCGATTGATAGTCCCAAATGCAAACACTTCCAAGAGTATAGACTTGCAAAGAATCCTGCAATAAAAAATAAATATAGTGAAAAGCTACATTCTTGGCATTACCAAAAACCTAAGGAGCATTTTTCTAATGATAAAAACCAGACAAAAAAGCAATTCCATTATTAATAAAACAGCAAAAGAAGTTAAATAGTAGGCTATGCTTACAGTGGGTACATTACACAAGAAGTACCAGGATATTGTTTACTTACCATGGCTCTGTTGGATGGAGATCTACTGACTTTACTCTCTCTGATCTTTTTGTGCAGAAGTTTTCTTTCCCTTGGATTAAATAGAATACCACAAAAAGAATTTCATATAAAGTTCAAAGAATACAAAATTTTGATCTACATGGATAACATCCGAGATCCAGCCAAAATGGATCAAATACAAACGAATTTCAATGTCTCTGTACCTTGATCTCTAGTCTGAGAGAGGCTGGAATCACCGCCACGAGCACGAAAACAAAGGGTGGAAAACCCTTGGCAAGAAAAATAAACAAACAAATCCACCATCAGCTGCTGCCGCTCAGAGACCAAGATCTCAACCAAAACTTGAATTCAATATCAGATCAAAAAGCACAAAAGGCAGAAGCTAAAATTTGAGAATGCAATGAAATCTGAATCAAATCACAACGAATTCCACACCAGATCTCTCAAATCTCTAAAGGTAAAGTACCATTTTAACTCCAAAAGGAAACGCTGCGCGGCGAGGCGTGATGGAGCGATCCTCTGCTGCGGATCTGAAGCCGGAACCCTAGAAACCCGAGGTTTTATGCGAGGTCCGGCAAATGGCGGCGAGAGCCAAGAGACGAAGATCTTCGAATCGGCGAGGCTTCTTCCAGAAGGAGAATGAAGTAAATTGGGAGATGTTCACAATTATAGCGGGTTGAGTTGAGGTTGAAAATCAGGAAAACTATTTTTTTATTTCTATATTTTGTTATTTTTGCATATATACCCCTCTAAAAACCTCATTTCCTTTCCCAGACAAGTTTATATAAATGTCCAGCTAACAAATTTTTGTTTGATAGGGATTTATATGAAAAATGTACATTTGCTTGCATGTATGCATTAAAAGACTTACGACACTATCTAATTTTTACTAAAATTACCTCCCCGCTTTGAAGTTCATACGGGCATGTAAGCGCAGCCGTTATCAACCACTGTAACACGAGCGTAGAATTTAAAGGCGTACATTGTGTGAAAATATCACCCTTAATATCAACTAAAGTCTATGCCTCGCAATTGCAAACAAGGCCTTTGGGCTTCTTAGTTTTATGGGTTGGAAGCCCAATAACAATCTCTGCCAAGTGTCCTGTGATTGTGGCCCATGTGTGGTGTATACATGGGGTGAAAAATATAAGGCATATATGACATCCGAATTTCATTGTAAACGCTTCTAAATTTCGAATAATCTAATCCTTTGTAAATGAACATAACCGCCCCACCTGATCCAATCCAGCGGTAGAGAGAATAATCCTCCTTTCAAAAGACCCCAAAATTGGTTAAGCCCAGCCAAATTCTCTATCCGAGCCCGGTACCTTGTTGTCTTGAACTAACTAACTAAGCGAATTTCTTTGGTGAAGCTTCCTAAATTTAATTAAAGCGACTTCATGACCAAGTATAAGGGGCGCCGGCTACATCAATCTAAGCATTCTATTTTGATCGAGTACTCACAGTATACTGCAGTAAATAGTGCTCTGGATTCCATTAAGCATTAATCATTTCACTTACGAAGTGCGTCGGCTCTCATTTTAGGAATCCTCTCTCTCTCTCTCTCTCTCTCTCTCTCTCTCTCTCTCTCATTACTCGATCCTTGAAAGTCCCCACCTCTAGAGGAGACATATAGATCTTGTGAGCGTGAAAGAGTTCCAAGAAGGTCGTTCCATCACAGCGATGGATCTCTCCTCAAAATCAATAATGAAGCTTCTGCCAGCCATCACTCAATCTCACTACCGGTGCTCAGTTGATCTAAATTTGTTACGATCCCCAAAAAGAGCAAATATCGAAGCGTCAACATATATATGTTTTTTTAAAGCTCATAAGTAAGGTATACTTAGTAGAAACGTCGGTTGGACGCCAGCTGTTTCAGACGGCTGTAGGTGCAAATTTCGGACCCGGACTTCCGAATCGCTTTCTAAATTAGCCTCAAATTAAATCGAATAAGTTTTGCTTGGAGAAACAGAGCCTTCAATCCCCAGTTTGGAATTAAAAACTTTTATTTATAGGAGGATTACATTTTTATATATTAAATTCATATATTATAGTAGACGCATTAAGTATTTCATTAATATTACATATATTAATTTATTAAATTTAAGAGCTTCTAAGCTCAAAACTCAAAAGGCTGAAAATTACCGAATTGTACCGAAATTGAGCTTTAATCGAAAGCTTCTATCTGCCAGTGATCTCGAAGTTGTTCACAAACAACTTGTTTGTTTGACGACGCTTATCGGCCGCTCCCAGGTAAGCTTTTTTTTTTTTTGATTAAAGTGGATTAAACGGCATTCGTTTATTGATTACTTGTAAGCATGGTAAGTAGTAAACAAGAGTAATCTGAGCCACACAGATACAACCCCTCATTTATGGCCCCACCAACAACTTCTTTTACTGATTACCACTTGCCCAGGCATTATGTCCCATCGGCTCATCCTCAAAGTCGCGTCTCGATTCGCTCCTGCGTCTTTGAAATTCTGATCAAAGGCCATTGATCAGTAAGCTTTTCTGAAAACACCTATCCAACAACTTTTTAAAAAATGGCAAACTATTTTTTTCACTATTTTTGTTTTGTTTCAGAAGCCAAAACAAACAATTAAGAGGTTTTAGTCCAGGAAAAACAAAAGAATCAATCCAAATATATGTTCACTAGGCGCGCGGTGAGACATCAATGGATGCAAGATTTGTATTTCGACTCTTATAATATTGAAATGTTTAAAATGAAATGGCTTCTTACATTAAAGTTTGCCTAGTGGATTTCTTTATTATCCTTCATCTATCTTTCCATCCATTATCTAATATTACTTTATGTATATTTAGTCTTCATTAATATATGTTTTAGTTGTCAAAAATAGAAATTTTAATTTGTCAAATATACCTCAATTTACACTCATTTTGTGTGTAGACGAGTTTTTGAAAACTAAAATTAGATTTAAAATTGTTGTGCATATACCTTAAAGTATGTGCAGTTGGGTTTTTGACAATGTTGTGCTTTTGCAACAAATTACCAAAGGTTGAACTACCTAATCAACTGCGTGGAGGTTGCAGGGGCAACACGTCCCTATGTGAGGTCCGGGGGCAGCAAACCCAACCCTAACTCCAAAGATTTTTTATTTTTTTTAAACATCAAATTACTTGTTTTCTATATGTAATTTTTGCATTGGGGAGGGATAATTTTATTTTATTTTCTTTGATGGTATTTATACTTTACAAAGTGCTTTGCAGCAGTTTTGAGAGAGATTGTTTTAGAACCCAAGTTTATTTTTCAATAAAAATTATAATCGGCATTTATTTTTGAGTGCTACTTTTCTAACCAAAATTGTTAGGAATTCATCAAATCCCAACAAAACAACAGAACCATTATTGAAGGTTTCCATCCCATCTTTGATGTGCCACAGTGACATAATGGCAGAGCACAGGAGTCAACAATGAGAGGTGGTGATTGGAAGGACTTAGCTTTTGATTGACATTGAAAAGTCATTGAGCTTCCAGTACACCCATTCTTGTGGAGAACTTTGAGGGGAGTTGATGATCAATAGTCATCTTCCCACTAGAAGCACACAACATGGATATGGATAGAGACTACAAGATGAGCTTCACTTTTCATTGTCATAGAGAACTATGAGGACCTATGTTTGTAAAGTGCTTTCCAAGTGCTTTGTAGTTTCTAAGTGGGAAGATGTCAAAGGAAGAGCACATGAAAAGCATTAGGCAAACTACATTTCATTTATAAAACATTTATGAGAGATATCAGTGAAAATGCAGAGGCGATCATGTCAGAAGGATTGAACCAGGATCAAAGGGAAATATGGAGTGAATCGGAGAGTAATCGGGTTGATTGGGAACGTCGATACAATTATATATATGTTTCTACCATAAGGAGGAATATCAATACTACGTGATTGATTGATTATTAGAACGAGATTATAATCACCATTCAAACTTATAAAATATAAATCTATATTTTTGATGAATGAAATAAAGAACAATGTTTGAATTCTTCACAATATTTAGTGAATATATTGTGTTTTTTATTAAATTTATAATAGTTAGATCTTGCTCATATAAATAAAAATACCATATTATAAAATAGGCGATAGCATATTTTGATATATAACGGTGTTTAAGATTTATAGTATGAAACTCCTACAACAACTATAAACTTGAGATTAGTGAAAACTATATTTTCTTTCCCTTACTCTATTCCTTTTAATTATTGATCAATACGGCATAATCTCTTTTTATATGTGTTAAAATTCTTTTCGAAAACATTTTGAACCCGAAAAAATTTTTTTTTCTTTCGAAAAAATTATTAGGTCCACAACATCATGTGCATCAAAAGGCTTTAATTAAGATCCTATGATTTTGTTATCAAAGAAAGGGCACCATAGCTTTCACAACCCACTATATTGTAGTGGTTAAGCACTAAGCAGCCAACCTTATCTTAGGGAAGTTCACTCGGATGAGGATGTAGATGAATAATAAGGATACCACGTGGAGGTGAGCCTACATTGATGATGTGTTTGTTGGAGGGATAGGAAAAAAAGAGTTATAGTTTTTTTTAAAAAAAATAAATTATATTATATTTAAATAGATTTGGAATTCAAGTACATATAATACAATCATGATACAAGAGTAAATGAGACATTTTGATCCAGTATACTAGTTGTACTGTTAATCTTCTCACTTCTCTCCAAGGGGTGTCGTTTTTGAAGACCTTGTCACTCTCGTTGTGTAGTTTTCTCTTTATTTTCTAATATAATAAGTTATATTAAATATTAATAGTGCAATGATTAAAATATATATTATTAATATAATAATTAATGGTAATCTCAATTTTTAAAACATAACATTGTCTCACAAAATGTTTTGGGTAGGTTGACACAATTAATAATATTCCATGATATGATAAAATTTAAATGTTTAATTAGGTAAATCTATATACTTAGTAATATTAAATATTAATAATTTAATAAATAATATTATATATTATCATATAATGCTAAAAGAGTATTTAAATATAAAATAGTAATTAAGTATTTAAAAATATTAATTTAATAATTTATGATAACTCTAATTTCTAATCATAATATTCTTAATATATAGTTAAAATAATTAATATTAATAAATTATTAATGATTTTGGATGATGGAGATTGTTTAATTTTGGAGAAATGCTAAATGTCTTGAAACAAGACTACTACGAATTAGTGTGCGAATCTATTGATGATGTCACCGGGATGGCTATGTTGATGATCGATGTATCATTATGATTTGGCATATGAACTTCGTGTAGTTTTATTGGCATATAAAGCATTACTCTTAATTTGGTATGATCATCTTTAATAATTAATAATTAATAATTAATTTAAAAATAATTTAATAATTAATAATATATATTTATTAAGTTAATTAAAGGGATGAGAGGGTTAAGGATAACTTAAAGCCAATGTGGCCCACTTAATAACACTTTTTGAAAGGGTTTTGTGTGTATATCTTTGAAAAACATGAAATTGGTATTACCTCTCCCATTAATTTTATAATTATATTTATATTCTTGGGTCTCATCATCCTAACCTATTATCTCTCTCTCTTACATTTTGTTGTTTTTGTTTCAAGGAAGGAAAATAAGATGGATGAACAAATGAATGAAAGATTTCTTTTCTTTCAATTTTTTTTAGTTTATATCAACAAATCATCTGCATATTATAGGGATGAGATTTTCTCGTCTACGTTACTATCACACACCGAATTCTCTTAAATAAGTTTACTCTCATGGCGATTGAGAGCATCGTCAATAGAATGTTTGGCATAAATTGCTTTTCAAATGAGTGTAAAAAATGTAAACCAATTGCAAAGAGAGATGTATTCCTTGGTATCTATCAACCATGTATCTTTCTCAACATGCTTTCCAAGATAGGTAAGAACAAAAGCATTGAAGAATATTAATAAAAATCACATGATGTCAAATAAGGAAAGAAAAATTCTACAACAAGTCTTCGAGATTGTGAGGTTGTAGAGGCAACTAGAGTCTAGTTCCCGTAATACAAGTCTCCATAACAAAACAAAAATATATTCTCTGAATTCATCACCTTTTAAAATTCTTTTTATCTAGTTCTATGAAATTAAATCATTATATCTTTTCAAATATAACAATAACAACAATTAAGTCTTGTCTAAATCTTAGATGAGTATATGAATTTTTGTACTACATGTAGGCTGTAGAATATAAGATCGATATCTTTTTACAAATATATCTCTAAAATATAAAATTTAGAATAATTAAAATATCTTTTTTGGGATATAAGTGATATTTTTTTTGTCCATAATTTACATCTACTTAGGAGGTTTGTAGCATTTGGATTGGTCTTTGGGTTAACAATTATTCATGATTTATATAATTGTATAGGGTAGTATATACACAATCAAATGAAAAACTTAAGGTTCAAATTTTTAATAAAAATATTCTAAAAGATTTATTTCTTTACTTTACACTTGTTACATTTGTTGGCCACATGATAAGTTTTAATTTGGGAGTAAGATTTTTTTGGTAGTATAATTTGTAACAATGTTTTATTTTTGTTGCTATCTTTAAAAAGTGCTTCGATATATTTGCCTCTACTTTTAAAGGTTTTTGTTGAATAAATTAAAGTTGGTCTTGACGCTGATATACGGGAACCCAGGGTGATATCAGAATATTTGAATCACGGAATTTTTATCGAATAAAATGTGGCATTGCCATCATCATTTAAAAATTAATTTATTTAAGAAATCCCCATTTTGTAAATACTCTATGGAGTATGACATAGATGTCGATTGTAATATTGCCATGTATATTAGCCGCTCCGATAAAATCTTAGCTTTATATGTTTAGCGTTAGCATTGGGGCGTATTAAACAAACGAAAAAATAGGGATAGTGTCTCGATACTTAGATTTTTAAAATCATAGACGAAAATAAATATTGGGTCAAATCTGGAATTGGATATTCAAAGCTGAGGTTTATCCTTTAATTTAAAAATATATAATTATTTTTGTAATTTACTAATATCAAAATTCATGTGTATGATATAACAAATCATACTATCAAAATAGATCCTTAGGGTTATGTTTTTTGTATTTTATTATTATTTTCTTATAGTTTAAAATTTATTTAGCTTTTGTGTGGGACTTTTTCATGATTTATTATTGGACAAATGAACAAAAGGTCTCTGAAAATAGTAAGTAGTGACCTCCCTCCCCTTTTATTACACCCTCAAACACATTTATCTCTTAGAGATTAAATGATCATTTGCGCATTGTAGCAGGGACCGTTAATTAACTATTCTTCTATTTCATTGATAAAATATTTATTAAAAATAACAAATCAATTAAAATAAAAGCAATGAAAACGTGTGTCCCTGTCCCATCAAAGAAAATCTATTGACTTTTGGATCCTGATTCAGTGGGCCAAAAGGAATGGATCAGAAGGAATCTCAATCGCCACTTGTGAAAATAATAGAATGCCACTTGTAATTCATATTTGTTAAACTAATAACAAGAAGCACTTTCCTAGTGCTTTAGCCACTGGTAACCAAGAGTGCTTCCTCTAAACCACATCCAAACTCATCATTATCATCAAAGAAAATATGTAAAGAAAAGATGGATATTGGAACATCATTGAACAAGCAACACACACAAAGTAAGTGTAGACTTATTCTATTCATACTTTTTTTTTTTATAATACAAACACGGCAAACACTATAGAGTCAAAATGCAGTGTATGGAAGAGGCAATTTCGATCGCGTGTTAATTCAGCGGGAATACGTATTCGGCGTCTTAACTTCGATCCCAGTGTTAGTCGCTGAGGGAATATGGCGCTGTGTGACCGAACTTATCACCAGTAGTCGTAGAGCAGTATTTCATTTTAATTCAGCATATAAAATGAGGATTGATCACCGGATTCTTTCGTAGGAGAGCGGCTTAAGTTTTAATAAGGGGCCAGGATATCCCGATAAGGCAATTGGTCAATGGATGTCGTTTTTATTATTCTATTCTATTCATACTTTAAAAAATAAAAATAAATCATAAAATATATATTAAAGAAAGTTTTTTCACAGGTATACCTGTAAAATAATTGATATTATTTATATATTTTAAAAATCATAATTGCGATATACCTTAGTTTTCTGTTTTATTGCGTATGAAAAAACTATAATGCTACTTACAAATATATTTTAAAATTTTTATTTAATTATAAATTTATAAATATTAAAAAATATGAAATTTAAAATAATTGAAAATTTAATTAGGGATATAAGTTGTAATTTTTGGTCTACATAATTTATATTTAATCATAGTTAAAATTTTTAGGTTGACTAACTGCTTGAATATTTTACTTGTGTGAATATATATATATATATGGAGTGGGGATCGTAGGGGCCATATTTATTTTAACGCCTTGTATTTGATATCGATTTTTCATTCATTGGCTTGCGACGTTTTAACCAAATCCGTATATGGATGGAAAGAACATTCGAAAAATATGAAGCATATCAATTTTCATACAATTTAGGAACTTATAGGGTCTTCAGTCTTAGCTTGGGTAAAAATTTTATGCACGGTTGAAATTTCACTATTTAATATGGAGGCCACCTGGTCATAAATTATGTGTAACATCTTCTTTATTCGATATTCTTATCATCATAAATTGAATTTGAATGCACTGTAATGTCAAAAATAAAAAATAAATGTATCCCGAATAATTGTAATAATTAATGTCCCATCATCTAACACTATATATATATATATATATATATATATATATATATATATATATATGCAATCAAATAAAAATTTGGAGGTATATTTATAATTATGATTTTTAAAAATATATACGAAATTAGGATAGTTTTGTAGGTACAAACAATTTCCCTCTAAAAAATTAGGGATGTGATTGGATTGACTTATAAAAAAGTTATTCTTATTATTATTTTAAAGTGATCCTCTCGTGAGTTCTTTGTAAACAATTTTTTGTTTATATGTGCCACTGCAATGCAAAGGTATTTATAAAAACATTTTTCTCTTCAAAAAATAATAATATTTTTGTCCATAAAAAATAACCAAATATTTTTTTTAAGCTCTAGAAGTACTCTAAAAGCACCTGCCAAACAGTTCTAAAAATCCCGAGAAAATATTGGCTAAGAAAATGTAGTAGTCTAGGGGTGTATCCCGAGGAGGCGCAATCTTATGTATTATATTATTATAAATTTTATCTTCTTACATATAAATATGGTTTATCCATATTTTTAAAAATAAAAATAAAAATGTATTTTTCCCAATTATTTTTCAAAACAAAAATATTCATAAAATAATAAAAATTTGCTTAACTTATAAAATAATTATTTCACTCTAAAAAAATCAATCCAAACATATTCCTAACGCAACATCATTGAATAAGCTCATGGATATATACCAACATTTATTTATTAAATGATGTGATGTATTATGTCTATTATCTTGAAAAAAAGTTTGATATTTCTATGTCAGAGAAACTCTAACAAACCTAAATTTTGGAATATTTTTAGACTTATTTATTTATTTGGCTTTGGATCAAAATATTGGTTAGCAAGGCCTTAAGGCCATTAGTGCACATTGTTTTTGTGTTGGATGAAATTAACTTAGAAATTTCATTTTTTAAATACGATTATTTATTTATTTTTAAAAAATTAAAGAAAAGTTTTATTTTTGTTGAAATTAAAACCAATTTATTTTATTTTATTTATTAATGACATGTCAGTTTATTATTGGTTGTTGTTTTAGAGTTAGATTTTCATTTACTAAACCTTGTCTTTATAAATACTAATAAAGTTAAGAATAAAAATAGAAAAATATCATGATAATAGTGACGGTTGGTTTTGAGGTCTTGTCAATATCCTTGTTAATTAGTTTTTCTTTTTTAAGAAGTGGATAAATCATATTTATCTATTAATGATAATAGTTAATTTCAAAATACAAACTCATCTACTGATTGCAAAAAAATTTACAAAATTCAATTGAGAGCCCTCCTCTTGACTAAGTTTGGTAGTGTTGCCTCAAACTCCCTCATGGTCCGGCTTAGCTTGGAGATGTAGTGTAAATTGATGAGCTGAAACTATAACCCATTTAGGTATGTCTAGATCTACAGTTTAGGTTTTTTGAGAGTAGAAACATTCATTAGTAAAAATATGAAAAAGAGATATCATGAATAGATTACCGAAAGCAGCATTTGTTTGTCTGCGAAATATTGCGTGTTTTGCTTTTTGCCCAAATATCATGAAATAGTTACCAGCGTGTTGTTTGTCTCTGAAACATTGTATGTTTTGCTCGCCCGAAATATTTCAGGTGATTTCTTGGTAAAAAGTTGTTCACATGTTTTCATACATAATAAGAAAAAGCATTATTCAAAGGCAATTAGTTTTTATTAGATCTAAAAACTTTGAATGTTTATATGAATGTGTTATTTGATTAAGTGATATTATAAAACTATTCTTTATCAGTGAAGCTTCGCATAAAGTTGTTAACTTTGGAGCTCGTGGGCTAAGGAGAGGATTAATTGAACGGCCAAGACTCCCTGTCAATACGTTAATGATGAAGCTCGAGAAAAAAATCTAAGTAAAGGTGAAGTACCCATTAGCACTGGTCCACTGGATAGTGGATATCCTGTGGAATATCCATAAGCACTTGGACGGTGGATCATCCATGCTAAGCTATGGAGGAGGAGAGGTGTAACTAGTGGATCAGATCAAGCTCAATCATGTGTGCATGCATGCACTGCCTCAAGATTGATGCTTCTTTTGTCAGATGATCAGTTTGATCATGTTCAGAGTATCTTCTATCTTCTCGAAATGTTCGAGATCATGATGTTGATGATCTCGAGAAAAAGTTAATGAGTATCAATAAGTTAGAATATCTATTTTGTAGGATGGTAATGCAATGATTAAACTTCTCACAGGGATCGAGAAAAGATCTTGATCAACAAGAAAAGTGGTAGATGAAGGTTGGAGTTTTCAAGTGATTTTGAGAGAGATCGTTGCAATCGGCTGACTCTTACGCTTACGTTCCTTGAGTTTAGCATGATCAATGCCTCCTTACGAGATTGACCTCTAGGTTGAATCTTTGCGAAAGATAAAAGCAGTTGATACAAGAAGATCCGGCTTCATGCTTTCGGAGGATCGAGCCTCTAACATTCAAGTCGAGGGCTGAAAAATGGAAGGAGAGGAAAAACTTCATGCGGGATTCAAGGAGAAGAGGAAGATATGCTCGGGGCTAATGTTGAATTTGAGTGAAATCCAGTTATCTTGCTTTGTGGTGATGACCTTTTTATAGCTTGAAGATCACTTACACTGTCGACTTTTAGTGCCTTCTAGGAATCATCCTCCACCTTGAGTTCTCATTCTACCGACACTTATGATCATCTTATGTATGCTTGACTATTTTCCCTTGTAACATAGAGTAATAAAAGATTTGTTATTGTCAATGTGGAAAGAAGGATTGAAATTTCTTTATAGCCCCACTATATACGTACCAGGGTTGTACCCACTAGTCAAATATATATCATGCTATTATCAATGCCTCTATCTTTTTATTGAATAAATGATTGTGGTTTTATCCATCTTAGATGTATAAAAATATATATATATTGATACAGTAAAACTAAGAAAACATAGTGTACCGCATCCACGAATCTCGGCCTCCACATGTAGCCGAAGTCAGCGCCGCCCACAAAGGTAACCTTACTTGCATCCCAAAGAAAGTCGCCATATGCAGTCCCATGCTAAGTGCGGTCTCCATCACCTTAGAGACAAAAGATTGCGTCAGGACACACCTCTCTCATAATGGCCGGATAAAAACCCCCAAAGGTGATGAGACATAGCCCAGTTCCAGAAGCTCCAATAATATAAAAGGAGATCTCCGAATGGAGGGAGGGTAAGCTAATTAATTCTCAACAATACTCTTTTTAGGACTCCCTCTCTTTCTCGTCCCTCATGCCTTAACTTAGTATGCATATGGCGAGCTTGGGCATTAGGGCCCCTCCCACTCTTAGTGGTGCGTGTTCTTGTCCCTTTAGGATAAACTATTCTAGAGAGGACATCTTTGACATCATCTTCAACTTGAGAAAATTTTATTTGTTGAATGAGCGGGGAGGAGACCCAGCCGAAAACCGGTTTTTTTTAAAATTTATGATATCAATAAACTTACTTTTAATGTTTTAATTTAAAAATAAAAAATTGAAGAAATTGTATCAAACTCATTTTTAATTTTTTTAAAACAATTCTATTTTTATTCTATTACTCAACCATCAATCAAAAAATTCTCCCCTTTGGCCCATCTCTCATCCCAAACGTGTAACTTCTTTTTTTTTGTGAATAGACATCACAAACAAAACATGTCTAATGCGCGTTTTTTAAAAAAATTAATAAAAAATATTCTATTTCTTTTTATTTGCAATTTGAATTGTAAATTTATTTGACCAAATGAAGACCACCCAATCCAACATCAAATTGAATTATTCTATCTAGTCATGTCTAAGGTGGCAACATCAAATACAACGTTACTCTACCTCACTTTTTCACTTTAATTTCTGAATGAATGAGTACATATGAAAACCTAGAGCTTTGACACATTCTCTTTAATGTTTTTTTTTTCTAGTTCTTATCACAAACAACTTTATTAATTAACACGCATATCATATGTTTACTATGTATTGATGTATTTAGATCTTAAACATCTCAATTGTGAGCCAACTTTTGTTATCTCAAGGCACACTATCTTTGAATCCTTTTAGAAACCAGTCAAAAATTCAACTCTAAAAATCTCCACAAGGGTCCACACTTCATAGAGCAAAAACAAGACCAAAGTTCAACACAACAAGACTCCTTTAGCTTTAGGTCAATCATGTCGATTATATTCCCAAAAGTACTTTTAGAGTGGGAAGGCAGGAAGGAAGGTACTTGTTCATCAAGTTGCTTGACACTTGGGTGAAAAACAAGTTGTTAGAGAAAAATATACTTAGTTTTTCTTGAAAAATAAATCAAAATATTTAGAAAATTAAAAAAAGGGAATCATAGTTTTTTTTAAGTGGATAAATTGTGTTAATTTAAAATAAAAATTCAAAAAATTAAATACTTTATTTTTAGTTCTCTACTCTCAATCGAGATTTCTTGATAGTAAACGGTTGTGTTTGGTTCACCAAAATGAAGTCCTAAGAGTCACAAATGGGTTATTTCAGTCCATTTCTATATTTTTGGTTTGTGGGAGTGAAGGCCGAAAGTGGGAAGTTGGACTTCCATAAACCTCACTTCAATGTTTTGACTTTTAAAAAAATTGAAGTGGAAATTCAGTAAAATTAGACTTAGATGAATTTTTCTTTCACTTCCGTGAAACAAACATGAAACTATTCAAAAGTGCAAACTTTTAAATCACTTGATTGTCCAAATAAACACGCCATGAAGTTAAATGCATAATTCATATGGAATCCATTACTTTTTATCACTTTCATGACTTTCAAATGACTCTAAGAACCAAACACGGAACTGCAACCTAGTGAGAATATAAGCAAAGTATTAAAATCTAAAACATTTTTTATATATATTATATAAAATCGTATATGATAAATAAAAGAAAAATTATATCTTTTTAAAGATAAATACATGCAAATAAATATCATTTTTCATCAAAAAAAAGTTGACTAGAGATCTTTATTGTAGAGCTTTTTTCTATTATGTCTTTTTGCTGTATCTTTAATAGCAGGTTGGTTACACGTACAACCCAAATGGAAACCAAGTGTTTCTTGGTTTAAAAATGCCAAATCTTGTTAGGACTTTTCGGAGTAAGTTTCTTGGCTTGGACAGGACATTTAGTTCATCACCAATATGAGCATATCGGGGATTTCCTGCTCCTATGATTCAAATACACACTAGTCCATTCTTTCTCATAAACAAAGGTTGAAAATTCAAACAACAATTGTGACTTGTTTTCAATGAATTGTCCATATTTATCATATTTATATATTATAACAAAAAAAAAAAAAAAGATTTTAGAGGTGCATATGAGGCTAAAACCTAAAAGAGTGGAGCAACGGCCACTATCAAAAGTTGACAAAGTTTGGCGTGATTTGTTGTTGGCTTGATATTAATAGCCACCCGGCTCAGACGACTTGCCGCGTTTCCTTGAGATTCTCATATCTTTATAATATTACACTGCCGTAAAGAAAAGGTATGGCATTTGCTGCACCATTCCATTCCAAGCATCTTTCTTTCTCTAACTTCTCTCTCTACAATAATACTCTCTCTCTATCTCTAGCCTCTAGGATTTGATATTAATCCAGGGCCTCTACTTTAGTCAGAGAGTGAGAGACCCCTCACTAGGTATACCAACGGCACACATGAAAAGAAGCATGCCAACCATCACTAATTCTATTAATTAAATGCTCTAAATCTTGTTGTTTAATTAGCTACTCATACATCATGTGCTAACTTGCACCATACATGCATTTTTCATACTATTTATTTCCTATCTATTTGTTATCATGTCATGGCCCCTAATATACCTTTTTAGGCAGTCATCTAATTAATGAGCTTCACTAAGCTTCGTGGTTATAAAATTCGTTAATTTTCATCAATGTTTGTTCTAAGAGTATGAAAATGGGTGAAATGAGACGACCTTACTTGAATAGTAGTAAGGTTGACTTCATAATAACATAACTCCATATATATATATATATATATATATATATATATAGTGTGAAATTGAATAAATCACATTTTATTGATAATTAAGTATTATATAACTGAATTACAATGTAAGATGTGAGACATTAAAGTGTTGTGCAGAGTCCGACTAAAAAATGCGTCTTTCTCCATCAGTTATCCTAGTTGGCACTCGTAGGGATGCCATCCTCAAAAGCTTCATCCCTCTTGTATCTTCTTGCCAATGGGGATGGGTTGGACCCTCCGTTGAATTCCAAACTATGTCTCAGCAGGTTCTCGGTCGCAACCAACTTCATTCACTTAGATTGTTGATTTGCACAAAATCAAGTTTTTTTATATATAAATAAAAATGGATTTAAACCACATATGTTTATGGATTAAAAGACAGTACAATAAGTTCGAGTATATAACTAGTCGGTAGAATCAACCCTTGGCTCAATCAGAGTAATTTGGGTCCCTGGTCTTATTGCACATTTCCAGTGATGCTTCTTTCATAAAAACTAGGCTTTGCTTGTTGAGAAATTCTACTTCTACTAACTTTGATTTCACTACCACTTGTGTTGTATCAAACCATAGAAGAAGAAAATTAATATCAAAAATCAATTTTGTATAAACATGTTGTTTATTATTTAAACATCTTCTATTTCGTTCAATCCACAATGTCCGTATAATAGCAAAAGCGATTAGGTCCATACCACTTCTTGCGTGGCTTGTCCACTGGATTGGACCCCTGAATGCCCATAGGTGAAAGCATGTTGTATGGTTGACTATTTATAAAATTTGAGCATATAAATATATAGACTCAACACCAAAGGACCATTGGTCTAGCGGTATCTCTAGTCCCATGTGTTGGGTAATTCGTTTGATTGAGCATGTTCTCAGGTTCGAGTCTCTGTCCCAGTAAATTGGGGGAACAGTTTGGGTAATTCACTAGGTGAGCATAAAGCTTTCCGCGAGGTTAGAATCCCCACACGTCACATGCGCCTGCGGTGAGGGATCAAAGTGTATCTTTCGTCCACCTAAGACCACGCCCCTTCACAAGCTATCTGGGGAGATCTTTATGCCCTATGTCAAAAAATAAAAAATAAAAATAAAATTATATATATATACACACACACACACACATAATAGCCTGATAAGGACTTGCGGCCTACCCGTTCTAGGTGTGTGGCATCGGGCCGGGCTTCGAGAGGCCCGATGCCTCGTCTCATGTAACGAGCACTCGCCATGACATTATCGTGCCGGATATATATATTATATATATATATTTAGATATATATATATATATATATATATAAACATAAGATATTTTCTAATAATAATATTATGAAACATACAAAGAAATCACCATAGGTGTATATAATGTCATTAGTACTAAACATAAGTTTAAACCATTCATATATATAAGGGTTAAAGTCATTTTTGGTCCCCTCGAAAACAAGTCAATGTTCATTTCCATCCAAAAATTTAAAATTTGTTCAATACGGTCCATCAAAGCATATATATCTTGACACTTATCACTCCACATCAACAAAAAATAATGATCTAAACATAATAATAAAAGATTATATGCATTTCATTTAGTATTCCACATGACCGCCCGCAGCCGAATAGGGACCAAAAATACCAAAATACTGGAATATATAGGAACCCAAAATGTCAAATATATGCAATACATAGGGACTATATCAATAAATTTTGAATTTTGGGATGGAAATAACATTTTACGTTTTGACAAAAATGAACTTTACTTATTTATAATGTCAAACATACTTGACACTTTGTAGAGAAGTTTGGTGGGTTTTTTTTTTTGCTAATACTTTGTGGACTAATGGAAGGATATAAACTTTAGAATGTTGGTTTAATCATATGATCTTAGAAAACACTCAATCTTTATTAGTGTGCCAAAGTCAATACAAACCAACTAAAGGTGCACATTCACTAGACCAAGTTGAAAGTGAAACTAAGCCTACATTATTATACTAAACTATGCAAAGTCAATTAAGTGAAAATATTATGTCCCTTAGACTTCAATAGAAAAATTAGATTAAGCTAAGAGCCATTGTTATGCATTAATGTAAGGGCTCCATGGATTCACAATCCAAGACTTGAGAATATACTTAGAACATGAGTCTTGACATTCTATTCTTGAGGGAGAGAAAAAGGGAGTAAAGTAATATTAAATTATCATCCAAAAGCAGCATAACCATTGAACATGTCTTCTTGTGGTTATCATTATCAATTATCAAAACCACACACTTAGTCTTGAGAGTGTTAAACAAAATATAAATCCAACACTCATGCTATTAGTTTTTTCTTTTTTTTTTTTTCTTTTGTCAAAAGATCACTCTAAAAGTTGATGGACTTAGAACCACACTTTCTAATTCTCTTGTACCACATGTTATTATATTAGATTAATCTCTTATATTATCTCATTCTTCCCAAAAAAAAAAAAAAAAAAAAAATCCTCCACCGACTTAACTAATCATGAGTATGAGTAGAAGTCTCACTTCCTCATAGTGATTGGAAATTAGGGGAAGTTACATTTATGATGTTTCTTTTCTACTAAAATTAGAGGACATCAAAATGGATTGAAGTGAGTTTTATATGCCAAACTCCACGATGCTCACTTCAATAATAAAAAAGATGAAATGAGTTTAAGTAAACCATCACAAGATTACTAAAGTGGAGGAAGTTATGACAAATGAACAATTGAAATGGGAGAAAGTAAATCAGCTCGTTTCGGTGACTTCCCCGCCAATTTTAGTAAAATGAATGCCAAGGATCGAAGCGCGTTTGAAGCGTTCTTATATGAAAATAAAAAATAATTTTTTCATATATATATGTTAACATATGTGGCTCATATTCACGGAGTACAAATGCAAAATAAGTGCTAGGCCGAAATGGAAATGGAGCTGAGCTCGCTAATAGGGTTGGTGGTCTAGGGCAACGCTCGCAAAGATCTGATGAAAAATGGAGGGTAATTTTATAATTTCAATACATATAAGGTTTAGTATAAATACACATGATGTAACCTTAATTTTGATATAATAAAAATTTCCGCTGCTTGCTCTCATGGATGTAGGCACATTGCCAAACCACGTGAATTCTTGATTTTTGTGCTTGTTTGCTTCACTATTCACATAATCACAACAACCTTATTTTATAAAGTTATAATCTTAATATAATTCATATTTTTTTTAAGTGTTTTTTCCTGTGGAAAATGTTAATAATACAATTTCCAGGTATTTAAACTTCAAATAAATAAACAGTGGGTGGTTGGAGTAGAATGCTCTCCCACTCTGTGCATTATAATCATGGTAAAATAACCATAACTCCTAGAAAAAGGCATTCAAAGAAACCACCACCACTGCCACAGTGCCACTCCAAAACTCTTTATAAATAGCAGTTCATACCCACTCTTTCTTTCAAGCCTCTCTGTTCCATTACTCCCTTCTCCCAAACCAAAAATGGGTGTGAGTTCCAACAAAGTAGAGAGCCTCCCAAACACCACTCCATACCTTGAATCAGATACTTCAATATCAATCCTAACAACACAGCCTCTAGAGATCCACAAGGTTTCCTTGCCACCAAATAAGACCACTTTCCAATCCATCAAGCAAAGGCTTGGTGAGGTCTTCTTCCCTGATGACCCTCTCCACCAGTTCAAAGACCAGTCTCCATTCAAGAAGCTCATCCTTGCACTCCAATACTTGTTTCCCATCTTTCTCTGGGGACCTGATTACACCCTCAAGCTTTTCAAGTCTGATGTTGTCTCAGGTCTCACCATTGCTAGCTTGGCCATACCTCAAGTAAGCAAACAAATTAAACAACAGTGTTTCAAGTCTGATGTTATGTTGTTCTTATAACTTCCTTTCTTCGTTTGCAGGGAATCAGCTATGCAAAACTTGCAAACTTGCCTCCCATTATTGGTCTATGTGAGTCCCTCTTCTGTTGTATTATTATTATTATTACTAACTATGAGTTTCTTCAAATGGACTATGAACTCATATACTTGGGATAAATTCATGCATGCAGACTCAAGTTTTGTGCCACCATTGATATATGCTGTTCTTGGGAGTTCTAGAGACCTTGCTGTTGGACCAGTGTCAATAGCATCTTTGGTCATGGGGTCCATGTTAAGGGAGGTGGTGTCTCCAGACCAGGACACTGTACTCTACCTTCAGCTTGCTTTCACTGCCACCTTCTTTGCTGGTGTTTTCCAGGCTTCTCTGGGTCTTCTAAGGTGAAGGGTCTCTCCTTTATTCTCTACCCACTAAGCTCACTATCACTTTAAACATTCAATCAGTGTCACTGAATTAATGATTCCTTCCAAGTTAATTCAAGTCTGGATGGTTCTTTGTATTGTTGTTTTAGGCTGGGGTTTGTGGTTGATTTCTTGTCAAAACCAACACTTATTGGATTCATGGGAGGAGCTGCCATTATTGTGTCACTTCAGCAGCTCAAAGGCTTGCTTGGTATCACTCACTTCACCACTAAGATGGGATTTGTGCCTGTCATGGAATCAGTATTTGGAGAAACATCAGAGGTAACAAAATTATTAAAGATTATGATTCTAATAATCTTAGATAATTAAATCAAAAACATGTTTTTAATTTTTAATTTTTTAATGTTTTTTGATTCTGTTATTTATGGCCATTTATTTCTGTTGCAGTGGGCATGGCAAACAATTCTAATGGGATTCTCTTTCTTGGTTTTGTTACTTCTTGCAAGGCATATTGTAAGTTCATCTTCATCTCTTCTTTAATTTAACTTTAATTAATTTTATGAAAGAAATGGTGATTTGAACTTGGAAAACTCTGTGCAATCAATTACTGTCATTCTTGCCACTAATTCCTCCCAACTCATTGATGTCAAACTTCACTGGACCTACAACCACACTAATTACTATTTACCTGTACAGTACGAATGATCTTCACCATCACTACAAGACTTGTAGATTATAAATAATGGTTCTGGTTAATTCAGGAAGTAGGAAATGAAATAAAGGGATGTAGATAATAAGATAACACCAACTCACTATGTTGTTTATATTAAAAATAGTGAGACTTGTTGGGAAGTGGAACTTCTCCTATTTATTGACAAACAATGGCGTGTGGGGGAATTCAGTGATCTTCCAAGACTTTCTTTTACATTAAAGCTGCAATTCTATGAAACTCAAAGAATTTGGATATAATTTCATTTCGAATGCACGACATTAATGAAGTAAAAAATTTTCACCGGCTTATTTCCTTCAAAACAAATAGATCCTAAGTGAAATCAGCGTCATTGATCCTAAATTATGAGATTAAACAGTAATAGAACCATAAAGGATACTGAACAATAACAACAATTCTGTGAATTCTGGTTTAGTTTTGTGCTTAAACTAATGTTTGAATTACTTGTTATGGAATACAGAGCATGAGGAAGCCCAAGCTGTTCTGGATATCAGCAGCAGCTCCTCTAACTTCAGTGATCCTCTCCACAACCATTTCATTCATTTTCAAAGCTCAAAAACATGGCATCCAAACAGTACAGTCCTACTCCAACAAACTAGTATCTCTAGTTTTTAAGTTTATGCCATTCATTCTCACACAAAGTTTCTGAACAGATTGGGCATCTGGAGAAAGGACTGAACCCTCCTTCAGCCAATTTGCTCTACTTCAGTGGAAGTTACTTGAGTCTGGCTATCAAAACAGGAATTATAACTGGGATTTTGGCTCTCACTGTGAGAATATACATAACACTGCTCGAACACATGTTTTGATTTGTGAACTTTGGCTCAAATTTCTCGCCAAACTTTTACAGGAAGGCATAGCTGTTGGAAGGACCTTTGCTTCTCTGAAGAACTATCAGGTTGATGGAAACAAAGAGATGATGGCCATTGGGATCATGAACATGGCTGGCTCTTGCTCTTCATGCTATGTCACAACAGGTAACAAATAATAATACTGATAACTTCAGATTGAATTAAAAACACAAAAACTTTGATTCTGAGATTTTTCTGATATGAATTTGCAGGATCATTCTCAAGATCAGCAGTGAATTACAATGCTGGTGCACAGACTGCAGTCTCTAACATTGTGATGGCATCAGCAGTGATGTTCACAATGTTGTTTCTGATGCCACTGTTCTATTACACACCAAATGTTATCTTGTCAGCCATCATAATATCCGCGGTCATTGGGCTCATTGATTTCCAGACTGCACTCAAACTATGGAAGGTGGATAAACTTGATTTCTTAGCCTGCATGTGTGCCTTCTTTGGAGTTCTCTTCATCTCTGTCCAGATGGGTCTCTTGATTGCAGTAAGCCTTTTTCATAAACTCAGTCAGTTTCAGAAATGATTCAGAGCAAGTTTTTTTAATGTTTTTTTGACTAATTTTTATACAAAAATTTCTCTTTAGGTGGGAATTTCTATGTTTAGAATTCTATTACAAGTGACAAGGCCAAACACTGTGATTTTGGGGAATATTCCAGGGACTCAAAGCTATAGAAATATGGGGCAGTATAGAGGCTAGGAGAGTTCCTTCTTTTCTCATTCTCAGCATTGAGTCTCCCATTTACTTCACCAATTGCATGTATCTTCAAGAAAGGTTGGTTTCTTTCCTAATTCTTGCCATTCACACCGATTACATTTGCTTTTAAAAACTAAATTTTGGGATTTAGAAAATAAAATTTCCTTATGAGTTCCCTCTATGAATTTCTGAAGGATCATGAGATGGGTAAGAGAAGAGGAAGAGAGGACCATCAGGATGAAGGAATGCGCACTGAAATGCATTGTTTTGGACATGGCTGGTAAGTAATCAATGATCAATGAAACAACTCCATCAAAGAGTTAATTAACAAGTCCTCAACTGATCCCAAGTTTGTCGAATTCCCAGCTGTAACTGCAGTGGATACAAGTGGCATGGAAGCACTGTCAGAGCTGAAGAAGGCATTGGATAAAAGATCTCTTCAGGTGAGAAGATTAAACACCAATTTTCAGTTCTCATGCGAAGATTTTATCAGTAAATTGAAGTCGAAGTTTGCATGAATTTGTAGCTTGTGCTTGCAAACCCTGTGGGAGATGTGATAGAGAAGCTCAACAGATCTGAGAAAACCTGGGAACTCTTTGGATCAGATAGCATTTACATGAATGTTGAAGAAGCTGTTGCTGCAGTCTCTTCTCTTTTGAAATACCAGCCTTGAAAGAGGTGCTTATTTTGAGAGTTCTCAAGAGTTTCTAACCCTGGAAGTGAAAAGTTAACTACAAGGAAGAGTAGTTGTCTTTGTTTTTGTTTTTGTTTTTGTTCTGTGATGTGGTTGCTTTTTAAGACAATGGAGCAATAACAATTCTGTTATGTAGTAGATGCAGAGCTCTTCTAAGAAGAGGTTTGGAAGTCAATTATGGATATCATAAATTCAATGAGTTCTTTTTTATGCTAAATTGCAAATAACACATCAGAGCAATCTCAAACCATTCGCAAATGGAAATGGCCATTTCTATGGATTACATTCGACAAGAGAATTCATGTATGATACGTAACAAAAAAAAAACGGAAAGAACAAAAAAAGGTAAACGATGGCATATGTGCAACAAGAACAATGTTCGTGATCAAGATTCTATTGATCAGCATCTGATGTCGAGTCTCCCTTACGTCTCCTACCCCCGGTTTTCTTAACAGGAAATGGCACACCGGAAGGAACATTGTTTGTATTCTTTTTAGTTGAAGATACTTCAGTACTTTGACTATGCTCATTTGTAGAGTGTTTAGACTCTTTTCTGGCACTAATCTGTCTTCTTAGCCGCAAAATTTCACCTTTTGCCGCAGCCAAATCATCTTCAAGCATTTTAGACCTTTTCTCCAAATTCTCTCTTTCACTTCCAAGCCTTGTGATAAGGTTTTGTGCATCTTCAAGATTTTCGTGTGCTTCTTTGGTTATATCCTTTTGCTCGATGAGAGATTTGAATAGCATCTCTTTCTCAGTTTCAAGACTAGTGGTACGAGAATTAGTAGACTCTAGCTCCTTGGAGAGCAACAATGCACTCTTATTCATCTCATCAAGTGACTTGGTAGCCTCATCCAAATCCGATTCAAGAGCCCTCCGTGCTTCTGAATCTTTTAGCAATTGTTTCCCCAACACTTCAAGATCTCTATTTAAAGTAGCAACTAAATTCCTTTCTTCCTTCAATTCATGTGCTGTTATTTCTGCTTTCTTATAAATCTCCAATAGCTCTTTCTTTAAGGTTTCCCGTTCTTTCATCACATCTTTCAGTTCATTGGATGCAGCATCAAGCTCATCCTTTGTTATCCTCAGGGCCTCCTTGACAGAAAAAAGATTATTGGAAAGTTCATTTATAGCTGAATTTGCCTCTTCAAGATTAGCGTTTAGTGATTTCTTTGTCTCAGAAAACACATGCTGCATTTCCAAACCTTGGAGTTGAGATCAGCATAGGATTTCTTCACCTCCTCAAGTTCCTTTGAGAGATTTGAAGCCACAAGATTTGAGGCTTCAGAAGCTCTTTGAGTGATCTGAAGCTCCTTTCTTAATTTCTCCCTGTCATTCACTTCTTTCTCCAGTTTAGCTTTAAGATCATTCCTTTCTGTTGTTAATGCATGGACCACAGACTGATGGTCTTTTATTTCCCTCAAAGCATGCGCCACCTTTTCTTGAAGCTGATGGAGTTGGTCGTCTTTCTTAGTCAACAGTTCTGAATCATGTGCCAATCTCTTCTCAGATGAGAGCTTTAAATCATTGAACTTGTCCATAAGGTCACGAAGTGTTCTTTCCGTCTTGTCTCGTTCCGCACTCAATGAATTTATTTTTCTAGTCAAGTCCTGAACATGAGATGTTTTTGCAGATAATTCTTCCCTAATCATCGAGATTTCTTCTTTTAATTGGTCAATAATGGAGCTTGCTTCAGAAAGATCTCCTTTTGTTTGGTCAATCATAGCGTTCAAAGTCTGGCATTCTGATTCCTTTGCGGCAAGTAGTAAGGTGAGCTTTTCAACACTCTTATCCTTTTCATTTATCTCTAAGCTCAGAAGGCTCACCTTATCATTTAATACATCAACCACATCCATCTTTTCTTTAAGTCTGGCTTCAAGTACCTTACTATCTTCTCCAGCTTTTGTTATAACATGTTCAAGGTCATCCTTTTGTGCTTTGAACATCTCAACCAGTTTTTTCTCTCTCTCTAGTTCTTGACTCAAAGTTGTTATTCTTTCATTCGCAGAGGCCAATTGGTTTAAAAGTGAGGCTTCCTCCTGTTTTAAATTGTTGACTTGTCTTTTCCTTTCTTCCTGTTCACCCAGTAGCCTTGCATGAAAGACCTCTTTCAGCTTTGTCATAGCTACTTCCTGTTCATTCTGCTTAGCCTTCATCTGCATATCAAAACTATTACAAAATTATACTCCATCAATAAGACGTATCCTAAATGTTCAAGTTTAGTGACCAAAACTACAATTATATACAATAAAACTGCTCTGTACCTCCAAAAATTACACCAATAGCATAGGTGTGCATCTAAATTTTGTTGACAAGAAGCATTTGCGATAATAACCAACTACTGTACAGCTAGTGACGTATTAAATCATAAACCACAATTACAATAAATAGAAATTTAAAATCATACGACCAATGTTTTTCCTATGGAAATTCAATAAAAATGGTCAATGCTTCCTTGATGAGTAGGGCGACAAGAATGTATGTGAGACATTTTTAATCTGAAAATTTCATCAATTTTAAGTTACATTTCAGTTACGGCATAAAATAATCACCAGGGGTCTTATTATGTGATAATGTCCATATCTGACAAACAACAGTCATAAGATTGGGTTTCCTACTTTTTATAGACTTGAATATTTCAAAACAACAGTCATAAGAATGTTTTGAAATATTAAAGTCTGTAAGAGCATGTTAGCTCTCTATTCGAAGTTTGAAAATAATAAAAGAAAAGTCCAATAAAAGTTTGAAGATGCTTAACAGATTCTATGGTAGATTCCATGGCTGACTTCTCCTTTCGAGAGGTGGCATATAATGCACCGAGCACACCAGATCCAATTATTCCAAGCTCATTCAGGAAGGGCACTAATGGATTTCCAGGTGTTACTTCTTGATCAGCAAGCTGTAGATGATAGAGAAAAAATTTTAAATGTTCAGAATCACAGCAGGAAAACGGAAGAGCTATTACGAGTCTAATAAAGAATAAGAACATTGCCTTAGTTTGGGTTGGTTCTTGAGACAAAGTTACTATTTTCGATTCTTCAAGGACTTCTGCCTCTGGCTTTTTCAGAGTTTTAGGTGCATCTTGTGCATTTACTTGCTGCAGATACACATAAACTTGAGATTTTTTAAAGAAATATCAGACATGCAAAGCAACAGTGTGAGCTGGTAGATACTAAAGCTGAAAGGGAGGGCAGGAAAGATCCACCTTTGGTTCATTAGATTCTTTTGGTAAGATGTTTTGTTCAGCTTGTTGAACTGATTGATCCACTTGGGGAGAAGTCTCTTGCTCTGGTTGTTTAGGAATGTCAGCCTCTAACTTTACTGCATCTTGTTTATCTAGAGTAATTATAAGAAAGAACATTGTAATACTATTTTAAAAAAGAACCTAGACTTCACAAAAGTTACATAAATCTTCAGCCAAGATCAGAACTAAAATTTTCCATGATAGATCTTCAACATAAGATGAATCCAAATTGTGAAATTCACACAGGCAGTTAAAGTTCTATACAACAGCCATGCAGAACTACCAATCTCCAAAAAGATGAACTCCTTAAAACAAGGCAATAGTCAATTCTTTCGATTCAATAAGATGCTGAGTACCGAAGAGCATTCTCTTTCGGGTACCACAACCACAGTTTCTTTTAAGTATATTTTCACAACTATATCATGCTCATCCCATGACACACTATCACATGGAATCAACAACATACTTCAATGGGACAAAGGCATCTCAGCCTAGCGTCAAACTGGTCGCGTGCCTCGCAACCCACCCGGGTTCGAGGTCACGCTGAGGGCCGAGATCTGTGGCGAATGCCTGTGCCCACGTGGGATGCCCAGTCTACGGATGGCAACTTCCCAGTGCCAGCAAGGATTCGAACCCAGGTCGCATGCACGCCCAGGGTCCGACTTAGCTGACGGTCGCTGACCGTCTAGCTCATACGACCAAAAAAAAAAAAAACAACATACTTCAATGGATGCAGAAAGAGTAGCCAATGGCACACACATACTTGCACAAACACAAAGAACTTATTTTTCACTAGAACTTTTCCAATTTGAAAAGCAATAGTAATTCATTCAGCTTACTTTCTACATCTCCAGGTTTACGCCTGGACTCACTGAGAGTGCGAACACCACCACGCCTCAACATGCCCCTGCCTTTTTAAGCATTAAAAAAAATAGCAGCATGATCTCAAGAGGAAAGCATCACATTAGCAAGCAAATCAACACTAAACTAAATTCATTTGATAAATTCAAAATAAAAGCATGACATTGTATGATGAACAGTAGAGAGGACAAAAAGAGAACCCAAAACTGACCTTCCAGAGCTACAGCTTTGAGTTGCAAGAAGGGAAAGACAGAGATGCCAACAAAGAGAACAGCCCTCCTCCTCAACGAATCGCTATCACCCGTTGAGCTTTCACCATGAAGTGAAGCCATGGCCATTAGCTTATTCCTCTTCTTCGCCGCCTTCCTGTGAGAATACAGCAATGGACGAGAAGCAGGCCGCGATGGACAGCTCGAAGAAGAGTGGAAGGATCCGTGGATTGAGCACTTCATCAAGCTCGAACTACCGATCAAAATCCCCATTTTTTCTTCTTTTCAAGCTTCTTTCAGGCAAATCATCGAACACTTGGAGGATCGGATTAGAAGCAGAGTGCTTCGTTACCTTTCGTTTTCGAGGGCCTATACTCGCTTCATATTCAAGACACCCACGTGACCACGTCTTTCCTTGAATTTACGTAAAATGCCACTAAATATTACCAATCCCGAGGCAATGATTCACCATCGGAGGGTCAATGCGTCGCTACAAATTGTCCGTCCATTTAACGAACATCCAACGGCCAGGATCATCCCTATTCCCAGATGAAAACCTAGCTCTTCCCTCCGTATGAACTCTCCGCACTGTCTTCCCTTCTCTCTCCATTCCCCGCCACCGCCGCCCTTCGCCGGCGATGTCGCTCCGCCTATCTACCAGAACGGTAAAGCTTCTACCTAATGTCCGATCGTTTTCTCACGCCTCTGCGGCACTTCTCAACCCCGATCCCCCCGTCGGCGACCTCTCAGCCCCGCTCGAGTACCTCCCGGGATTCCCACAGCCGGACCCGAAGTACAACGAAACGATCCTCGCTATCCCGCGTGGAAAGTCGGGGAAGAACATTTCCGAGAAGGAGCGGAAGGTCGGGCGGGTGCCGAGCATCGTGTTCGAGCAGGAGAATGGGCAGGAAGGAGGCAACAAGCGCCTCATCTCCGTCCGGACCAATCAGATCCGCAAGCTCGTCAACCACCTCGGGAGGTCTTTCTTTCTCTCTCGGCTCTTCGAACTTGAGGTTCGATCGGAGTTCTCCGACGCCGGGGAGATCATCGAGAAGGTCCGGGTGTTTCCCCGTAAGGTATCAGAGTACGATCTTTTAGCACTTGATTTTATGGTTTCGAATGAATTGCAGTCTTGATACTTGATATTTGCTCCGTGGTTATATTGCTAGTATTGAAAGTTGTTAATGCCTATAGTAGAATGCAATGTCTTTTTACAGTGGATTTCATTAGAGCTAAACCTTAAACATGAACTTTGTATTTGTTTTGGTAGTGTTTTAGGTCTCTTATTCAAGGAATAGTGAGCTACATTTCTGATAATCGAAATGAGTCATGAAAATCAAATTAAAACTTAGACTTTGACATCGTTGCAAATTGAATTAAAAAAAAAATTTGAAATGTTGCTCTTCAAATAATTGAGAATTGATTGTTGTAATAATTCTGCATTGTCGATCTGGTATATTTTGAATTGTGATTTTCTTCAGTACCATAACTTCTCTTTAAATTTGATGTTCAGTTTTGCTCTCTCATTTTTAAAGATATTGAACATATAGACACTTGTTGATGGCGGTGAGAAGAGTTAGCTGACATAACCACCGTGTATAATTACTCCCATAGAACTTAAATCAAGTTATCGTTAACATGGGTAGTGAGCAATTTCACCAAATTTTACAATATCCTAATCTCTCATCTCATTTCTTCCAAATCAGCTATGACTTGTTTCTTTCCGTAAAAGTCTATAACATTGCTCTTTGATAGTTTTTTGTTCATCTGCTTCTATGGTTGGTTGATTTGAAAAATTACAAGATAGATGGGATTTCTTTTATCCGATTCTAACAGCACTTTGAGAAAGATAACTGGTGAACTCCGGTTTTGATGAGGTTGTGAGGGTTCAGGAATATAGCTAGTCTTGCATTGGAAATGTTAAAAAGTTTCTTTTGCTTCCTGTTTATTGCTTAAAAATCAAACTCTGGAAAGGGAAAAGAGGTTCCAATTTCTTTATTTATTTACAAAGAATTTTTACCCCAATGCCAAATACTTGGATCACCAAAACAATGGTCATTGGACAGATAGGTGCTGGCCGTTTAGGCATGCCATCCAAGATATGATTGAGAAAGGGAAAGTGAAAGCGAGTGCAAGACACTCAGGGAATGGCGGATCCCCTCTTTCGATTCTCATGCAGATGATCTTCTAACCAGCAATCCTGGCATAGAATATAAGTTCAATAATGGAAACTCAAATTATATGAAAAAAGAAATTGGGCTTTTCTTTGGGTGAACCAAGCACAAAGAAGACCTTATGCACCTCACTAATTCTTTCCATCTCGATGTTCTCTTATGCATGAACTTTGAAGCATTCTCAATATTAGTCGAATCATGGTGAAACTAGTGTTCCGCTCATTACTCCTCTAGTCTTGAACTGATATTGTCCCTTTACTTTCCTATACACAAAATTAGCCATTTCACCTTCAATCTCTTATATATATTCTATTAAATATATGATTTGTTTTTCCTTTGTCAGTTGCATCTACATTCAGGCAGTGATGCAGTTCTTAATGTGACCTTCTTGAGAGCCCCGTCTTCCACCTCACTAAAGGTGGATGTTCCTCTTGTATTTAGAGGAGAAGATGTATGTCCTGGTCTAAAAAAAGGTTTGCATATATAATGTCTTACTGATTCTGATATGTATGATTTTCAAAATGAATTTTTCATCAGGTGTTAAATAGCTGTGGTGATATTGCATGATTTTGCTACAAGAAATGACTGTACTACTGCAGGCCCATCATCAAACCAGATTTTATTTTTGCATCCTTGATTTATTGTAAGAAATATAAACAAGGCTACATCTCCTTCCATCACAAATGTGTTGTTATTATAGTAACAAGTGCACCTTCCTTTGGCTATGCTTCAAAACCAGTACCTGTGTAGTATGGACTCACCATTTAATACTTGGAAAATGTTTATCAAAACAATTAATCAAGGTTACCTTTCAACCTATCTGTTGTATATTTGTTTCTCACCTGTGGCCTGTGCGACCTTCTTCTCATGTGTTAGTAAATTACATATTTCTGATGTTTGCTCATTTAAAGCTGTTAAGAGGTCTTATCTGTCTAGATAAGGACAAGCATTCCATCAACTCGGTTCTATCTTGTCATCGTTCACATTCACATTGAACCCTAGAAAGGCTTCTGGCTCATTTTTACGAGTTATAAGCTTTGAACTAAACCATCGTACTCTTAATTTTCAATACTTATTTGGTGGGTACAATGGGCTGCTTTAGTAAATGATCTGCATAAGACCATGTTGCACAAAATGTCCTGCATATTTCAATTTCACTATTCTCTCACTCAGAGAGCAAGTTCCAGTATTGAGCTGGTGAACTACAAGATATACTGCCTAATTTTAATTGAACTATCTAATTAAATATGAATTGTAGTTTACAATACTTCACTATCAAACCCTATTTCAGGTTTAACATGAATGATGCTATTGTCAGATGATTACCACAATAAACCACCAATCTCCACACTACCCCTTCAACTTTATCTATGTTATGTTTCTAAAAATGTTGAGTTGTTTCTCTTGGGTGATTTTCCATTAACTAACCCTACTGTTACACTAATCTTGCAGGGGCTTATCTTAATACAATAAAAAGGACAGTCAAGTATCTTTGTCCTGCTGACATTATTCCACCATATATTGATGTGGACTTGAGCGAACTGGATGTTGGTCAGAAGTTGTTAATGAAAGACCTCAACGTTCATCCCGCACTGCGCTTGCTTCACTCCCCTGATCAGCCTATTTGCAATATTATTGGTTCACGCGGTGTAGAGCAGAAAAAGTCTAAATGAGTGTTCAGATTTGATATCCTTGGAACCACTAGCCACAATGATCGGCACGAACATTCCTTGTCCCAATCGATATTGTTGCCATCTTTTATCTGGCAGAACAATTGCGAAAATCTTGGCAGTTTCAACTGTCCATGCCAATAAGAACGGCAAGCTGGTCGTATTTCTTGTATTCCGAATCTCTGATCAATTGAGTACTGCTGGTGTCTGCTTTAACAGGTTTCTTCTCTCATACATTTTGGCACTCTTCATTATATTTTTTCTTTTTTTTTCAGATTAAGTTGTAGTTCTGAACATATGTTTCTAGCATCCATATTGTTAGTAAAAGCTCAGTTCTATTAATTACTCTATCAACTCTTCAAGAAAATCCTCTTTTTTGTTCTCACAGTGAACAGTTTTGACTTTGTTGTACAGCACTTGATGTTCTCTGAGGTAACAATTGTGGAAATATATGCCCAAGCTATTAAAAATATTTACCATTATATAAGTATCACATATTCCTTCTGTGAAGTTATCTTAAATTTTGTTTTAAATTTAGTTAAAAATGGTTATATTCTTTAAATTAAATTTGAATCAAGTAACTCAATATACAAACAAGAACCCTGAATCATTAAATAGCTTTACTCTCAGTCTTTTACTCTAATTTTTTTTTTCACAATATCAAATAATAAAAAGTAATATTTAAGATTTTATTTTTTAACAAAATTTTTGGAGTATGTTAGTAAATATATAATTTTTATAGGATATATATGTAATTATACACTTTGTTAGGTTATATTATATACTTATATAGTCAAATTTCCTAAATAATAATAATAATAAAAAGAATAAAAATAATTTTTGTAACTGGATTATCAATATATTGGTCATATAATTCTCCGAATAAAATTAGGAAAACTTATATTAGACGATTTTTTTTGAAAAAATAAATAAATTACATTTATTTATTAATAAATTAAGCAGAAGAGATATGGGAAGTACAAGGAAGAGGGTAATTGAGAGGGGTAAAAAAACCCCACCACCACCCATAGTATGCCTAGTTAGAATACAACCCTAAGCATACTTTTATCATGCATATTATATATAAAGAAAAATTTTTGATATTTAAAATTTTATTTATTTAAGTAGAAAGATCATTAATTAAATAATTTGGTAAAAATGCAGTTTGATAATTTTATTAAAAATTGCTAATTTTTATTAATCTATTGATTATAATAATATTTAATTAAATAATTTGATTATAATGATTAATATAAAATCCTTTTTCATCGACATAGTGTCTATATCAATGGATCTTGCAAAAGCACAAGCGAAGGACTTTAGTCAGCAAAAGTTAAGTAGTATATATAACAAGTCTCTTTGATCATTTACAGTACCCAAACATCTGACTGCATTTTCCAACTGAAATGAAAAATTACTACCGAAATTGTACTGTACATCCAGAATAGACCTAAGAAGAAATGATCCCAGGCAGATACTTGACATGTTCCTCCTCTTCCAGGCCCATCACAAGGGTAGTGAAGTGAGAAATTTTAATCTTCTTTCTCTTCCGTAGGAATTTTCGTTTTTTATTTATCAAACTCCAAAAAATCAATTATTAAAATATAAATTCAAAATTATTTTAAAAATTTAAAATTTAAAATAATAATAATAATAATTTTTGTAACCGGATTATTAATATATTGGTCACTTTATAGTCCTAATAGAATTAGAAAAACATATATTAGAAGCCACCATTATCCACCTAGTTAGAATAGAACTCTACACACACTTTTATAACTTATCCATCGTATTATTATATATAAACGACTTCTTCTTCTAAGACGAATCATCACAGTGAAATATGTAATAAAATATCAATAATTGTAAGTATGCGACATTCTACAAATGTAATTAATTATATAATTCAAAATTCATTATTTGATTTAATTTGATTAGTATGATCTTAACAGTACTTTAAATATTTATTTATTATTAATTATAAATAGATTTATTATACATGAGTTTAATTAATCAATTTATTAGTGAAAAATGGAAGAAAAAAAATGTAATTTATACAAGAAATTATGAATGGATATTTTACCTTAGTTTGGTTTTCTCCAATATCTTATGATTTTTTTTCTAACTTTTAAAACCTTTTTTATTTTATTTTTTTGGTATGTTGAATAAATATTTACAATAATATATTGCATAATATTTTAAAACCAATATTTTAATAAAAAAAGATATATAAATAATCTAATTTTATGATAAATAAAACCAATGTGCTCTATATGAAGAAGCCAGAAATTGTTCATACATTACAAAATGCATGATATGTTCACAATATTTCCATTTTCTTCTTAAAAAAGAGTGTTAATATGATTTATTATTTTTATTAATCTTGTTCAAAAAATTAGACTAACTATTTTTTATTTATTTATAAAAGTAAATAAAATTTGGAAAATTTTCAGATGAACCTATAAAAATCTAAATTATATCTCTATTAGAATCATATTTAGATGCATACGCCGGTAAACCATTTGTAATTGCTTGTATAATTTTTTTATAAAACAGCTCATATATATATTTATATATATATATATATATATATATATATATATATATTTGAAAAAAATTGGATGGACCGCATTATTAATTGGATATCAAATGAGTACATAACTTTTTTTTATTATTTATTTATTTTTATTTTTTTAAAATAGATAAACCACATTCATTAGATGTGTTAAGAAAAAAGGTAAGGTACATTGATCCTTAGGTGAATCAGGTGATCAAAATCCAAAAAAACATAAACATGAGAAAATTATGGCCTTCCGGCAAGTTCATCCCGTATCTGCCTCACCCTCCTCGTCTTCAAAATGAGTACATAACATGATATGCTGAGATGGCGTACATATATATAATATTTTATGATATGTATATATAATCCTTTTTTTGTTCTCACAGTGAACAGTTTTGACTTTGTTGTACATCACATGTTCTCTGAGCTAACAATACTGAAATATAATGTCCAAGCTATTGAAAATATTTACCATTAATAAGTATCACATATTCCAAAGTGAAGTTATCTTAAATTTTGTTTTAAATTTAGTTAAAAAATAATGGTTATATTCTTTAAATCAAATTTGAATCAAGTAACTCAATTGCAGAAACATAAGTGAAATTTCAGTAACCATTTACAAATACCTTCACAGGCATGCAATCAATTTTAATTGCAGGATATACCAACAAGAACCCCTGAATCATTAAAGAGCTTTACTGTCACTCTTCTACTCTATTTTTTTTTGTCGGATTATGAAATAATAATAAATAATATTTATAAGATATTTATTTTCTAACCAAAATTTTTGAGGTATGTAATTAAATATATAATTTTTATTGGATATATATATGTAATTATACACTTTAGTTATGTTATCTAGTCAAGTCTCCCCCAAATAATAATAATAATAATAATAATAATAATAATAATAATAATAATTCTTGTAACTCAAATGATCAAGTTGTTCATCAACAGCTCGAGATTGGCTCAATAAAAGCTCAAGCTTAACTCAAAATTTCAAGCTTTTGAGTTGAGCTCAAATTTCAATTTCAAGTTCAAAATTAATTTCGAGGCGAGTCAAGCTCGGCTCAAAAGCTCAAAATTTAATGTTAATATATTATTATATAATATAAATATTAATAAATATTAACTTATAAATAAATTTTTAATTTCGAGTTAAATCGAGCCGAACTCAAACTCTTATTTTTAAACTAAATCAAGTTGAACTCGAACCATTGAAATTAAAATCGAACCTGAGTTAAAGCAAACTTATTTGAGTTAATTTCAAACTCAAGCTTTCAAGCTGTGTTTGAATTGGGTCAGTCCAATCAAGCTCAACCCGGTTATAGTCCTAGTCACATTATAGTCTCAATCCAAATAAAATTAGGAAATCATATATCAGGAGATACTATTCTCCACCCAATTAGAATACAACTCTACGCATACTTTTATCAAGGTCTAATACTCAATTAAGTCCCTCTATTATATCAAACCGGCCCTTTTAGTCCCTCAATTATAAATTAAGTTTTTTTGGTCCCTATATTTTCACGATTGAGAAATGTCAGTCTCTCTCACAAATTTTTTTAGTCCTTGTACATATGCCTTTCATGCCTTTTTGGTCCCTATACATATGTCTTTAGGGGACTGGATTTTTACAATCGTAAAAGTAGAGGGACTAAAAAAACTCAATTTATAATGGAATGACTAAAAGGGCTGGTTTGGTATAATAGAGGGATTAAATTTGTGTATTAAACCTTTTATCAAATTTAGTCAAATTTCCTCACAATAATAATAATAATAATAATAATTTTTGTAACTAGATTATTAATATATTGATGACATTATAGTCCTAATAAAATTAGAAAAACATATATAATATATTAGAAGCTAATATTATCTTAGATAGAATAGAACTCTACACTACACACACTTTTATCAACTTATATATAAACCGACTTTTATCACCACTCACACACTCTCTCTCGTTAGTTCAGAACGAGCGGTGGATATGGAAGAGCTCTGGATCCCCCCGGGTTTTACCTTCACTCCGGATGATCCAACGGTCATTGATTACTTGAAGAAAAAAGTTGACGGTGTTTCTAATCCCCATGCCGACCTAATTTTGGAGGAGAATATTTATGCAATCCCACCATGGGATCTCAGAAGTAAGAATAGCTTTCACTTTTTTTTACTTTTTTCTTTTTTCCTCTTGATTTGTTTATGAGATTACTATTATACTAAACCAGTCTTTTTAATTCCTTCATTATAAATTGTATTTTTTTTTTATTTTTATATTTTCATAAATGAGAAATATCAGTCTTTTTTTTATGCTTTTTTTATCTTTGTACATATATCTTTCAAGCCTTTTTGATCTTTGTACATATGTTTTAAGAAATTGAATTTTTACGATGGTGAAAGTAGAGTGATTAAAAAAACCCAATTTATAATTGAGGGACTAAAAAAACTGATTCGATGTAATAGAGGGATTAAATTGAATATTATATCATATTTTTTAAAATATATATATATATATATATATAATTTTATATCTTGTATATATGCAGAGGATGTGAAATATCCTTTGCGTGGAGATTGTGCGATCTTTTACTATGCTTTGGCGGAACGGAAGGGCGGCAAGAGCCAAAGGCTGCAGCGCACGGTTGGTGATGCTGGGCATTGGCACATGACTGGAAAGCGCATGGATATCGTCCACGGTGGCAGCGTTATAGGGTACAAGACGGCCTTGAAGTTCCATCTCACCGGCTCTGGGAAGGGCGTGCCTTCCGACTGGCTCATGACTGAGTTTAGGCTCAACTATGAGCCTAATGAATGCCAGGTGAGAACAACATTAATAACTAAAATATTTTTAGATATAAAGTCTTCTTCATTTTACTCCTTTTTTCAAAAAAATCCTTATAGCTATTAGCTACGAATATTTTTTAATAGACCAACTAGAGGTGTCAACTGGGGCGGCACACACCGACACGAATAGGTCGTGCCTAGGCACGGTCTAGACACAAGCTCATGTTGGGCCAATCACGCATGGCCAGTATGGCTCGCACAATGATCTGGTAGAGTTAGGTTTTTTTTATTATAAATCTTTAAAATAACTTTTATATCAATTATAAAATTGTTGTATTTGAATGTCATGAATTTTTGAAATTTTTTTGGGAAATTTTATGGTTTTTATTTTTTGGGATTTTTAAGAATTTTTTGGATTTTTGAGAATTTTTGGCTTATTGGATTTCAGAGATTTTTTTTGACAGTTTTGTGGATTTTCTTATCTCCTAGTATTTTTTTAGGTTTTCTATGATTTTTTTTCAGATTTTTTGATTTTTTATTTTTTAAAAATAGATATTTTAAGTTTTTATTTTTTTTTTAATTTAGTAGGTCGGTTGGGTGTGCCATGTGAGTAGTGATCCATTGGACTCGGTTCCACTCGATCATCAGTGAAACCGAGCCCACTTTGAATCACCACCATAAAATACGCCTCGGGATGTGTGCCGCAACATATGTGGCACACATCCCGAAGCAACATATGTGGTGGTGATTCAAAGTGGGCTCGGTTCCACTGATAATCCAGTGGAACCGAGACCACTGGATCATCATTCGTGCGATGTTAGCTAGCCCCTTAAAGTAGGCAGGTTGTAAGCATTGTGCATGCGCATGTCATGTCGAGCTGACTTGTTCAACACCCTAAGCATCAACCAAAAATACGACAAGTGACTCTCCCATCCCGACCTCTTACTCGTAGAATTTTTGACAAACAAAAATATTAAAACCTACTCACAGTTTATAACATGTTTATTTATTTAATTATTTAATTTTAGTATACAAAACAAAAAGAAAAAGTTGTAGCTTTAGAGATCATTTAGGGAGATCAAAATTATTCTTTTAGAGTTTTCAGGATATATTTATAAATCTATAATAATTTTTTTTTACTATTACCATTCACTGTATTTAGTAGAAAAAATTAAACTAATTATAAAGTATTCCCTACAAACTCATTTTAGTCATTTCTTGTGTTAATGTTCACTTTGACTCACATGTTCTTATTATTATTATTATTATTATTATTATTATTATTATTATTATTATTATTATTATTATTATTATTATTAACCAATTTATAACCCATGATATTTATTGATGTTCAGAATGAAAAAGAGCTGGTGATATGCAAAATTTATAAAACAATTAGAGGAAGATCGTGGGAGTAAGAGTAAGGTACTGCGACTTCGGCTTTCATTATGTGAGAGATTAAAATTCAAGAGAATGTTACAAAACCATATCACAGTGATCATTTCTTTTTCTTTTTTTTAAATTTTTTGTTAAATATATTTGTATTTTTAAATAAGTGTATTATTGTATTAATAAATTGTTTTCATTAATGTATAAATAAAAGTATTGTGTTGATATATTATTATGTTATATGATAAACAAATAAAAAATACAAGTGTTATATAAATAATCCGACGAGACTTCCCAAATAGACTTTCCGAAATCATCTCAATCATCCATGTCATGTTGAGATCAACAACACTACCATCCCGACATGACAAAGATGACTAAGATGATTTCAGAAAATCTAGTCAAAAAGACTTGTCAGGCTATATATTATTACTTTTATACGTGCCCTAAGCATGCTAACAACCATTACTCTTCTTCACCATCAGGAGGTGTCCTCGCTTAGGGATTGTGATGGCGCTTATCTAGTGATGGTTAGGTTCCATTTGATGAGGATTCTCATTTCAACAGCCTGATTTAATTGTGGTTTTGCATTAAATCAAAATAATATATAAAAAAATTAATATTTTGAATCAGTTTTAAATAAATATGTTATTTATCTTGAAATATATGCACCATGAATCTTAAAATTAATGATCTATAAAGTGAGTGATTTAGATTCAAAATTAAAAATATTGTTCAATAGAGATCTTTGATCGTTGCTCCATATAAAATAAAATAATAAAGTTTCAATTAATATGGTGTATTATATGGCATGTCTCCCAACAACAATGTTTCATCTTGTGTCATATTAACAATCAAAAAAAAAATTAAATGAATGATACATGGTCTATTCACTCTATTCTATGATGCAACACTGTAGATAAATTATTTATAGATCACTGACATTATTTGGCACTGTTTTTCATCCAAAATACACATCCAAAATACTATTACACTAAACTCCTACACATCCTCCAAGAACCTCAAAGCAAAAAAAAAAACAGTGTCATGGACTAATAATTAAGAAACTAATGTTTATATGCCATATAATATACTATGCAAAATTTTATTTTATATATTAAACAATTTCATGAACCTCCTCTAATCAATGCCCTTAGTTCCACTAAAATCACCCTTTTTTATATAGTTTAGAAACGAAATTTAGAATGCACTTGCTTTATATCTTAATTCTCTTTTAATTTAACACAAGTTAATTGATTTCATTGTTTTTGAAATACGGCAATTCTGCTCTAATTCCTAGTTATGGGGATTGTATAACATGAACGAAATCCATATTCAATCTAATTCTCCTTCCGTTCCATCCTTCAAAACCATAATATATATATAGGCAAAACTACTCAAGTTCGGCTAGGGGCCATCCCGCTTGGACCCAGGCCGAGACAGTTTGTCCGTGCCCGACATACCTTGCTCAAACCCGCATAAGAGTCCCTCATCTACCCCTCTTCAAAAACCTGTCTAAACGATCCCACTCAGAAAAATTGTGCACAACCTCCAGAACTCGGTCCAGATGGTCTCGCTCGGAAGTCACCACTTATATATGTGCAACATATATATGTGCACTATCATATATATGTGCACTACATCTTCTTTAATTAGTCGATGTGGGAGTAAATCTGTTACAGACTCATGACATGTTATGATGGCTAAGTCCATACATGCATGTATGTATGACATTTGATGAAGGGTGATGTGTTCCTCTTTGTTATCCATATCAAGAACCACAACCCTACTACTACTACCACAACAGACCAAGGGCATCAATTGGTCACACATGAATTCATAGTCTCACAATTATACCATTAAAAACCACAACCTCAACCCACTCCCCACCCTATTTTCTACTACCCAATAATTAGAAACCTAAAACTTATAAATATAACAGTTAATAGACATAGATAAAATCTTCTCTCATATCTATATTTTTGACTAGTTCCCATCACTTACTAATTTCTCATATCTTTTGATTGGACAAAAGACTAAGATTGCTATCTATAGTGTTCACTTGTTGGTTCCCAACCAACTCTTTAATCAAGTTAGTCCCACACTATATATATATATATATATATACACATACACACACACATCTAATTGTTCTTAAATTGAATTTTTCAAAAAAAATAAAAATAAAAAACCATCCACAAATCTTAAAAACTAGCCTTTAACAGGAGGGTGCCCACCACATATTTGTGGGACCTTTGAAAAAATAAAAAACCATCCACAAATCTTAAAAACTAGCCTTTAACAGGAGGGTGCCCACCACATATTTGTGGGACCCCAGCACGCAGCCAGTCAGCACCATTTGTAACACATATATAATGGGTAGAACTCACTTTTAAAGGCCAGCTATTGAGAGACTGGTGTCCACCACATATATGTATATTATATTTTTTTAAATTAGTCGATGTGGGACTAAATTTATTATAAACTCATGGCATGTCATGATGGGTTAATCCATGCATGTATGCATGTATGGCATTTGATGATGGGGATGTGATCCCGTGATGCGGCTACCGCTCCGTATACGTGATTAAATCACTTAATTACGTTATTAATGCTCGCCACCTCGATCTCCCTTCTCCTTGCGAAAAGACAGTCTTGTTGCACTAGTTGATAGTATTTACGAGATTGCCACGGTAGGTGAACTCTTCAGTGAGCTTTTGATTGGCTCTTGTTTCGTGACTCTGCTACCTGGCGCGTCCCTCGTTGGGTGCACATGCGCGAGGCCCCGTGCGACAGACACGTGGCGATCTCCCAGACGCGCCGGCACGTTGTGCGGTCAACCTGGTCGTTGGGCTCAGACCAGTCGGTTGGGTGTGGGGGCCCACATGGGCCCACCTTGCCCAACAAGCCCAGGTGGACCCTCTCTAATTACGTGGGTTGGGTGCCGGCTTGCAGAATGCCCTGCTGTCATTTAGAAGGCTCTCTTGCTTTGCTTGGAGTTGGAGCTTGTTCTTTTGCTTAGGTGGCACTCGGGTGGTACCCACATGGTGATTAGATCTTGTGATTAGGGTTTTTTTTTTAAACAAGGGGATAAACCCCATTATATTCAAGGTAGGACGTGAGCACGGATAGGACTATCACGGGTTTCACTCGGGGGCATGAACTGACCACCCGCGGGATACACTGAGTGCAGACCGCCCCGTCTTTACCGCCCGTGACTACCACTCCCACACAGCTTTAGCCGTGTGTGCATGGGCCACACCCACTGGGTGGCCCATACCATACTCACTCACTCCGTCACAGAGGAGATTCGAACTTGGGATCGTATCTCGTGTGCGGAGGACCTTTGCCGCTCGGCTGTGACACCTTTGGCGATTAGGGTTTGTTTTGAGTTGTGTTTTGGGGCATCTTTTCTTTTGAGGATTAGGGTTTCAATTATGAGACACCATATAATGCAAGATGATTACGATGTTTTAATAAAAGAAGAAGAAGCGAAATGCTTAATGTTTAAATAATTCAAAATGATATATATATATAGTCGTGTTACTTTGCGGCCGGTCATAACACTGTATAAGTGTGGTCACCCCATTTTAGCCCACTTACACAATATTTTAAGAAAATTCAACTATATGGATGAAAAGAACATCGAAAAATAAGCAAGCATGTCAATTTTCATACAATTTGAAAATGTATAGGGTCTTCATCTTAAAAGGTAAAATTACCAACCGGTAAGATTTCTATAAATTTTCACCCGTTAAGATGAAGACCCTACATTTTTTTCAAATTGTATGAAAAATTAAAATTGACATGATAGCTTATTTTTCAATGTTTTTTCCATCCATATAGTTGAAAATCCTTAAAGCACTGTGCAAATTACCAAATCGGAGTTGACCTTAAATGAATAGTGTTCCGGTCGGCCTTATACTAAAATTTCCAATATATATATATATATATATATATATATATATATATATATATATATATTGGAAATGTTAGTATAAAAAAATAAACACAATCACATTCATCTTCTCATCTTTAATTCATGCAATTTAACTTACTTTCATTGTACTAAACTTAATCCATATCCACTCGGTTTATTTTGTTATAGAAATAAGAAAGAATAGGTCAAATGATACTGTTTTTTTATATAAAAAATAAATAAATTGCATTCATTAAAATAAGAATTGATTTTTGGTGAATCTTATTACATAAACACCAATTTAGATCAAATTAAATATTTCATGTAAAGTTTGAAATTTAAAAAATAGGTATGAGTCATCTTGGTGCCAATGGTCCTTATTAACACTCTTTTCTTGGTCTTACTTAAGTTTCTCCTAATTGGACTAAGGATGGCAAAATCCAAGCCGATCTATGATTTTCGACCTGATCTGTCTCAAATGTTAAGTTTTTTCTGTTGGAGAGCGGGCAGGGGCGTGGCGGGGCGTGGTGAGGAGGGTTTGGTAAATATCCATTTTAAATCTGCCCCGCCCCGCCCCGTCATGCCCCACCACGCTAAGAAAATTATGAAAATGCCTTTATATATATATATATATATATATATATATATATATATATATATTATATATAATTATTAAAATTTTAACAAGAATGATAGGATCACATTGTTAATGCTTGTGTAAGGCTTATCATCAATTTTCTAAGTATAAAACACAAGTTATCAACTTGCAATCATGTATTAAAAGTTAAAAATATAGTCATGGCGGGGCGGAGGAAAAACCATGGTAGCGGTTGTGGTATTCAAAATTCCACTATTTGGACGGGGTGTGGGGCAGAGGATGGTTCAGGTGGGGCGGTAGTGGTAGAGGCCTGTCTCGCCTCGCCCCATTGCCATCCCTAAATTATTATTTTTTTTTTTGAAAAAAGTGGATAAACCACATTCATTTATTTATAAAAGATATTGGCTATGGCAGCCGAATACATATTGACTATGGAAACCATGTCAATACATGGCCAAATGTTACATTTTTTTCACCGCATAGCCCCATTGGGTTAGCTTCTTACTCCGAATTTTCTCAGATTTCTCGATCCTCTTCCTCAAAATCATCTCCCCTACCCTGGGTTCTTCCTCCTCATTGAAGCATTGGGCAAGGCTTCGCTTGACAATGGCCTCCATTGTCACCAGCTTTTGCTTCTTAGCCGCTCTAGCAACATCAAACCAAGAAAGCAATAAAAAGTCTATCCCACGAATAATTCCGGAAAAAAAACTCTTTGTTTTTCCCGAAAGCATCTTTGGTTTCTTTCGAGCCAAATGCTCCAGGTAATAGCCATGATCGCTAGCTTTCATCCTACACTGGCTTCTTTGTGAAGTTGAGTCCCTAGATTCTCTCCTCTTGCTCCCCATAAATCTTGTATGTTATGGGGAGTCTAGGTGAGCCCAAATAGCGGGCAATAATGTTCCCAGATTCTCCGTATTTCTAAGCATGTAATGAGAAGATGTTCAACAGTTTCCTCGTGCCCATTACATAGGTAGCATAAGTTCTGTCCCCTTGCCATCCTCTTTTGCTTAGATTGTCCAGTGTTAGCAATTTGTTATTCCAGATTAGTCATACAAATAGTTTGACCTTAGTTGGGCAAGCTATACCCCAGAAGTTGTGTCGTATAGGCATCGGAGGCCACCATCGATGAGGAACTCATATAAAGATTTAACAGAGAAACATTGCCATCCCTAAATCTAACTCTCTTATTTTTAACAAGCAGCACGCCCCAATTACAGCCATTGGATATGGATTGATGATAAACCAGATGAACGGTTGGGAGTATTGGGGCCAATTCGAATAGCATTCTCCCTCCACGTTTGAACGCAGCGTGCCACTATAAGTCTATAAAAGGGGATGGGTCACCGACCCTATCACGCTTCACCGGTTCTCGTTCTTTTTCTCTTCTACTTCGAGCTCGCTGATGAGATGGAGTCGAAGGCGATCCTCGACGTCTCAGCTCCTTCCGAAACCCTAGCGACCTCCGATGTTGATCCCCAGCTCTCAGCTCTCCTCTATGGTATGATTCCCAGATCGATCTCTCATCAGGATCCAAGAAAACCCTTGTTTCTTTTCGTTTCTGGGAACTCTTTGGGTTGCTGTTTAATTTCGAAGAAATCTTAGAATCGGACTACTGTTTGAATAAAATAGCTACATTTTGAAGGTTGGGGATCCGAGGATATACTGCTAATCTCTGTGGGTTGCTTCAAGATTTTATATAGTGTGTTTGTTCTTAGATCAGAGAAATGTCAATGCGTGTGGATTTGAATTTTTTTCTCGAATGTATTGTTTCCCCGTGAATTCTCATGTTGGTATTAGCGTTTTGTAGTGATTTTCGATATTTGAGTTCTTTTTCATGTTATTCATATCATTCTTGATGGTTCTTGATTAGGTTTTCATGTGTAGATATAGTGATATTCATGTTTGGTCTTGATCGGTATATATTGAGATTTTATGCGGCTCACTTGTTTGCTATCTGTAGATTGTTTTCTTGGAACTCTATATTGCTGCTTTATTTTTAATGTATATTGTTATTATGGAGAGGTTCAGGATCTAAGGATGCCCTGTGGTGAATCTCATTTGGTAGAATATGGGTAAATTATCAAGTCCTTCTGATCTTTCAGAATACCTGATTTTACACTTTTACCGCTATCCCTGAAAGCCCCTCCCCAAATTTTAGCCATTCTGCCCCCAATCCATGGCTGCTGGTGATCTTGGTCCTGAAAATGTAATTTTAACCTTGTTGTTTCAGTCAAGCTTTGGGTTCAGTTTGGGTTTAGATTGGGATGCTAAACTTGATAAAAATAGGGAGGTGAAAAACCAGAGGCACTTTTGGGTAAAAACTGAAATTCTTGAGGACTTTAGGTTATTATGCCTGGAATCATTGCTTTAATTTCAGCATGTCTCTTCTATTTTTTGAAGTTTCTTGTTAAGATTCATCAAGATTAGCTAAATTTGGTTTCTTTTTCTTTGATTGATCAAGAGAATGGTGGCATGTGATGTTCAGAATTAATTTTTCAAATGATTTCCTGTGGCTTCTCATGTTGCTGTTAAGTTTTCTGTTTCTCACTGTTAGAACTTTCTTGCTTGTTACTTACACCAGTTTTCTTCTCCTTACATATTGATATTTGGTGGGTTTATAGGGTATTCCACTCATTTTTACTTGATGTTACTTGCAATTGACCATAAGATTGTGTCATTATTATTACAGGTTTAGGCTTTCAATAAGCAACCAAAATCATTTAATTGGCTTTCTTAAATTTCTTTTATCTGCTTTCTCAATAGTTTATTCTTTAATATTTTCACAGACATGTCACAGCAGGTTGAGATGGCAATGCATAGCATGGTTAAGATGGCCAGGTAAGACTTTTAATTTACAGAGGATTTTCTTAAGAGTTCTGATGCACGGCAAACAATGTCATTGTTTATTTTAAGAGTTTCTATGGCTAGATTGTTGAAGAAAATGTTTGATTATCTATCTTGCTGCTGGTCGTTGTTTTCATTTTTTTCACTTTCCTTTTTTTTCTTACCTAAATGGATTGTTTGTCATATTTTCTTCTCTAAATGCTTCTTGTCATTTCATTTTTATTGGATATATCTTTTCTCTAAATTGGTTGTTTGTCTAGGTTTCTTTCGTGTATAGCACTTTTGAATATTTTTAATTTACTTAGAAAGTTAGAATCTATGTATCTTGACTTCAGTACTGTTTCATATTTTTGTAAAATCAATACATTGACAAATGTAGCTTGTCACTTGTTTTCCATTTCTCATTCTCTAATTCAAACACCATGCACAATACAGTGAAATTAGTGAATGCACTGGTGAGATAATGGAAGAGATGGAGAAATGCAAGGAATATGTCAATGTTAAAAATAAAATCCTGGAGGAAGAGAAAGACCGTTTCCAGAAAGCTGCAATCGCTGTGATAGAGTTTCTCAATGGCAGCGAGAATATTTGACCATTCACCTGCAGTCATTTCTGGGATGTGCGGTAGAACTCTAAAGCTTTCATGATCACTTAGCATCTATCTTTCCATTAATAAACTCTCCTAGCTATCAGAAAATGTAGAGCTACTTTTTGCTTTTGCACATCAACACATATAAGCATTTGTCTGTCAAATTTACTTTCAAATTGAATCTCATAACAATTGTGGTTCATTAAGCAAGCAATGCTCTTATATGAAGAATGTTAAGAGAAAGGTTATAAAGAGAATCATATCATATATTATTGAATATACAGCAGAGGCTTATATATAGGCTAGTAACATAGACACCAAAGATAAATAACCAATGTGGGACTAAGCAAGATATATATAATCTAAACTATATCTAACAACCATATATATCTATATCTCATATATGAGATAAATATATATCCATAACACCCCCCCTCAAACTCAAGGCGGATCAAGAGTCTTGAGTTTGGATAACAAAAAATTTGTCTTGAGGCGTATGGGTGGCCGCCTTTGGGAGAAGAAATCGGCAAGGGGTCGGGGTCAAAGTCTTTGGAAGAAATCAGCAATCTGGACCTCAGATGGAAGATAGCGAAGGGAGACCGTCTAATCACGAACAGAACACCAAATAAAGTGAGAAGCCACCAACAGAGAGCCCAACAAAACATCCCGTCAAAAGGGTCACGAGGTGGTCGCCAAGAGAGAAGAAAGAGCCTCGCGGACAGGGTCGTGTGGTGGTCGTCGGTGTAGAAGTAGCCAGTCGTGGATCGCCGAGAGAAGAAGAAGATATGGGATGATCCGGAGAAGATCCGGGAAGATCAGAGAAGATTCGATTTCAAAAGATCCGGAGAAGAGCCGAGAAGAAAAGCCGAGAATATCCGGAGAAGCCGCGAAGATCCCGGAAGAAAAGCCGGGAAGGAAGATTCGGGAAGAAAAACCGAAAAAATCCGAAGAAGAGCCGAAGATCAGAGAAGAAAAGCCGAGAAGATCCGGGAGGAAAACCAGAGAAGATCTGGGAAGAAAAGCCGGGAAAATCCGGGAATATTCGGGAAGAAAAGCCGGGAATATCCGGGAAGAAGAAAAAAAAAGCGAAGATCCATAGAAAAGCCGGGAAGATTTGAGAAAAGTAAGAGAAAATCGGAGCGGCATCCTTGAAACAACATGGCGGCGGGCATAGAAGCGACAGCGGACAAGCTGGGTTGGGGCGGGTTAAGAGGGACCCGCCCCAAAGAAAAATTTATTTTAAGAGGATTCAAAACCTATGCTCTATACGTACCATGTTAAGAGAAGGTTATAAAAGAATCATATCATATATTATTGAATATCACATGAGGCTATATATAGGCTAGTAACATAGACACCAAAGATAAATAACCAATGTGGGACTAAGCAAGATATATATAATCTAAACTATATCTAACAACCATACATATCTATATCTCATATATGAGATAAATATATATCCATAACAAAGAAATCATTAGTCATTATCAAAAAAGAAAGAAATCATTAATTTTTCAGTTGGGAATTATTCTGAGAAATGATAAAAGCATGGGTGGCTTCTTGAAAATCATAAACTCTCTCTTGTCACCAGTTTTAGATATCCTCAGAGGACTTGAAATTAGGAATCAGTCATTTTTACTGTCACATAGTGGCTAATAGAAGTGTTGTGTATATGCCCAAATGACTAGAGTAATGACATTGCACCTTGCCAAGCCTCTACTATCTTCCTTCATGCTTGTATCTGTATGTATGTTCATAAATGTATAGAACTTGCTCTGTTGATTAAATTGTTTGCTTTGATAAAGCTGCATTTCCTGAGATGTAGTAAAATGAAATTGGGAAAGTATATTTGATTTGGATGCCTTAACTTTTCTGCTTCAAATTTTTCCTGTTGCCAGATCTGTGTATGTATGTATTAGGTCTTTCAGCCTTCATGCATCATTTTTTGGGCTTGCCATAATTTTGAATTACTAAAATGGCTTCATCCTTCATGTATTACTTTCCCTTAACATATTATTTTCAATTTGTTACTTGGGGCATGTTTGATATGAAGCAAATTAAGATATAGTGCAAGTGCACTTACATATAAGTTATTTGGATGTATCTCCATTTATACCACAACTTGTTTGGGATGACTCAAGTGAATTTACATCATTATTATTATTATTTGTTTTTTATTTATTTTTTGCATGATATAAGTGCCATGTTACAACTGAAAAAACCAATATTTGGTATCACATGTCAATAGAGTTGAGGTTAGTCTTTCAATTTATTTAGTATTGTAAAAACCAATTTATAAATATTCATATATATTTGGGAAATTGGCATGTACACCCTATACATGTGTATATTTACATATATATTCATAAAAAATCATATGACACATTGTAGTCCTCTTGGGTATTTTTATAAATTATAAATAAATGAATGTGGTTTATCCACTTTTATTAAAAAAAACATATGACATTGAGACTAGACCGAAAATGTATGGTTAAAATAATATATTTTTTTTCTAATATATTTGACTAGAGGGGTTTATTACAAATATTGGTATTTTATGTGATATAAATGAAAATATAAATATGTGTGTATGCCCTAAAATTTATATTTTTATTAAATTGGTGTAAATAAAAAGTCTCACACTTAGTAAAACAACTTATGGTCAATTTAATTATAAGCTGTTTTGTTGCATTATTACCATTAGTTACAAATCAAATTACATAAAAAATATATTTTACACCTTACCAAATGTTATAAAAAAAAAAAGACAGTTACACATAAGTGTTGCAATACATCCAAACAATTTAACATATTCATGTTTGTAAGGGGCAAATGTTTCTATTTCAGTTGCTAGTGTTCATTTTTACAGAAAATGATTGTTTCTTCATATTCAGCAATGAATTAATAATTGAAACTCAGATGTGCTATATTAATGCAACATCTCCTGTTTTTCCTCTCTTTTTTTTCCCACTTCTTATTGTTTATTTATTTATTTTGATATTTTTTTTCAAGAAAATAGGGCCTTATAGTTTTTTAAAAAAAAATTAAGGATAAATCACGTTTATTTATTTTGAAAGTAGACTCTTAGATGAGCCTGATACAGTCATTCACAAGGCCCTCATAGTTTTGTTTTCTAATTTTTTTTCATCCATTCGTGTATTCTGTTGATGCTGTTATACAGTTACTATTTTAATATGAGCCAGGTATCAAGTTGTTATATTAAAATTTATTTCTCTTGATATATATATATATATATATATATATATATATATATATATATATATATATATATATATATATATATATATATCACATGAGGTTTTTGAAGTCATTGATTTGTTTTTTTACTTTTTTCCATGTTATATTTTTTGGTAATTTTGTAGTTTTACGTAAATTCCTCTCACCACATATCAGTTGATAATTTAACTTTTTTAAAATATACTCATTGGATAACTAATTACTTGCTAAACCCGGTGGAAAAAAATAAAAAAGGTTATATACATACATCCGTAGAATCACACTAAAATCCAAATAAGAGCAAATGTGTTAATTTGCTTCTCAGTTACAAAACATAAAAGTTAGTGTAGCAACGTAGCAGGGAATTTACATACCAACATCTTTTCTAGGTCTTGTACAGTAGAAATTCTTGAGTTCAAGCCATAAACAGAGTAGAGTGTCAGAGGCGTCCTCGTCCCAGCAACCATCGCTGGTACTAGTCTTGGAAAGAGCCAAGAGGGTCCTCAACCATCCCTCATGGAGGCTGGAAAATTTACATCTCCCCTCGCTGGATCTGAAGTTTTTACTGATCATTGCTTTCATTCTTTGAGCAGCCTCAGACGCAGCATCAACAACTGGCCTGGGGATCCCCGCCATGAGAGCAACCTGAAGGCCATAGCTCTCAGGACAAGCACCTGACGCCAGTCGGTACAGAAACACCAGATCATCCTTTTGTTGTTGTTGTCTCTCTCCTCCCTCTGTGGACCCTGGCTTCGAACTGAAGGCACAGGCCATGTGCTGCAGATTCACGCGAGGATGGGTGCCGAACTCCTTCGTCAGCGGATGGTAGTGTGTCGCGAAAAGCAAACGGCAGCCTATCTTCTCCACAAGATGACGGAATACCTGTCAGAATAACAAAACCATAAATTAATACAAGCAACACAAGCAAGTCTGCAACACAACATTTATTTATTTATTTATTTATTTATTTATTTATTTATTTGTGTGTGTGTGTGATGAAACAGCATTCAATTTAAAACAGAACTACGAGTACCAGGAAGAAATTACTTTTATTATTATTTTATTTTTATTTATTTATTTTTATAATAAAGGCAAAGAGCTACAGGATGACCTTGGATTAGAGCAGTGATCCGGTAATCTGGGGTCCATGGTAGACTCGACATGTGTCGGCATCACATCGGACGCCTTGCCTCAAACTTGAATCGGATAATGTATCTCGAGACAAGGAGGCCGCTGTGATACCGACACGTGTCACGTCCACCATGAACCCGAGACTACCGGATATGCCGGTTGTTATTTCTGTTGACAGAATGTATCAGTTTTTACCCTTTAACAAAAGTTTAGATAAATTATTTTTACAACTATGTGTTTGATTAGAGATACCAATTGGAATAAATTAAGTTTGAATTTTTTTTTTAAGGAAAAAAACTTTTATCTAATATTTAATTAATATTAATCAAAATAATTTTTTTAAATTAAAACTATATTTACAACTAATAATTGATATATATTATTAATTCATACATTTTATTATAATATATTTAATTAATTAACTAAATCTTGCATAGAAGTGTTTATTAGTGAGAAAGGTCGGGTAGAGCTAGGATATCCTAACTTATTTTTCCAACGAAATACCCTTCTAATTTTCAATGCCGGACTCAATTAAATCAAAAAATAAGAACTTGAACAAAAGAAAAATAGACAGAGCATGCACATAGCAATATGTATATATATAAAGGGAGAGAGAGAGAGAGAGAGAGAGAGAGAGAGAGAGAGAGAGAGAGAGAGGAAAAGGCACTTACAGCATAGGCAATTGCATATCCATCAAAGGTGCTGGTTCCTCTACCAAGTTCGTCGAGCAGTACAACAGAATCGGTAGTGGCATTTTGAAGAACGGATGCAGTCTCTGAACACTCAACAAAAAACGTACCTGAATTGAAAAGAGTGTCATATCACTAAAGAGGACCATTTCTTAAGCTGAGATTCTCAGATCGTTTTCATAAAACTATTGATAAGAACACTAAAGAATTAAATTTAAAGGACGGAGACAACCCAATAATCCATCTCATTGTAATAAAAAGCAAATCTCTAAATTTGCTTGTACTCACTCTCGCCTGCCATGATTCGATCAGTTGCCCCAAGTCTTGTAAAGATAATATCAGCAGGTGTGAGCACACACGTTTCACATGGCACATAACAACCAAGCTGGAAACAAAAGCGTCAATATCAACTTGAATATGAAAATGAGATTGTGAAAAGCTTACACTACTAACCTGAGCAAGTAATACGACCAAACAAGTGGCCCGTAATAGTGTTGATTTCCCACCCATGTTTGGTCCGGTCAACAACAGGGAACAAGGGTAGGAAGCACCTGAGTCCTTATCCTCACCAAGACACACATCATTTGGAACAGGACTGTTCCCATTCTCTCCAACAGAGTAAGGATGCCATAATCCCTTCATATGCAGCACTGGCCCCCCTCCACCACACCCTTGGTTTGAAGAAACCTTCTTGGAGTGAGAGTTAGCTGGAAGAAGAACAGGTCTGCTGGTAGGCCCACTTGAAAGAGTAGCAGATGCTGCAAAAGACTGTAGGACATCGACGCAATTGAGAGTATGAATGACTTGAGACCAGTCAGTGACCCTCACGGCAAAGAGCTCAACAAGAACAGCTAGTGTTTCAGCATCTGATTCTTTTACATTATGGTCCTGCAAAATAGCTGTAGATCAATATCATTACATAATTCGTGCAAATATAAGGTGCAGTGCTAGTGACCTCGTAATTGGGGAAGTCATCTTCCATAGCTGCTTCAAATTGTTTTAGTAGTTTGTCAAGTTCGCTTAAAGTTGCAAGACTCGCAAATTTTGATAGTGCTGAGATTCCGTGATCTTCTCTCTGTAAGATCAACAACAAATCTATGGCCACTCGGAGACCCCGGAGAAGAGAACCAAATGTTCTTATCTGTGAATGGCAAACAAATATGCATTAGTCAGGAGCCACACAAAAGTTTAGTCTCTTTTTTGTCATGGAACCAAATTGAGTCAAACCAGAGGTTCTAGAAACTGAGGTGGGAAATTATAGAAGCATATTAGTTCATTTATGTGATACAGGATTTATTAGTTATGTCAAACGATGAATCATATATACTTGAGGTAACATATAAGGTAGAGATTTACCTGTTGTTTCAATAGTTTTTGTCCAACAAAAGGCACCAAGAGTGCAGATGATGAGCCTATGCCAGCCTTGACACGTCCTAACAGTCTCTCAATATCCGGAAGCCTGCGGAGATACTGGGCAATGAGAGAGCTTATGCCTGAATTCTTTATCAACCCCTCGACAGCATTTAGCCTGTCATTGATTTCTTCGATGTCTTTGAGAGGATGACAAATCCACCTTTTCAATAGCCTCTTGCCAGATGATGTCATGCAGTGATCTAGATACTTGAATAATGTCCCTGGATTGAACAGAAACCTGGTCAGGAAGATTGTGGGAAAGGAATAATTGAATAATGGCAGAAGACGTAAGTTAATAGACACATGTAATCCTGTGCACACAAGAGAGGAAGAAATTGGATTTTTACCAGATGGGCCGCCATCAACATTATTGCCAAAGATTTCAAGATTAACAAGAGTTTGTCCATCCATCCTGAGGCAACTTTTATATACATGATAAGATAAGAGTTCCCCATTTCGTAATGCATCATCTAGCTGATCAAAAAGTAATCCAAGAATTAGAAACATATAAACAAGATTTGAATGGCAACAAAATTAGAAGCTAATAAGACTGAATGTCACCAATGAAGAAACTAGATTTAGTATCACTGGAATGACTAATGGATCATGAACAAACAATGCTAATGATCCTTGTGTCCAGAGAATTAAACAGAATGTGAACAACTTTTGGCACCTCACCATCATCCTACTTAAGTGACCAAGAAGTCCACCAAGAGCACTAAAGACAAGATCTGGATCAGCCGTAAAATCAAATGCTGAAGACCAGGGTTTAGAAGAACCCTTAAAATATCCTTTAGAATGTATCAACTTCCTAACTTCAGAAGCATCCAAAAATCCTGTCCCCAGAGCCACTGGAGTTAGTTGCGTCATGGTTGAGCCTGCATGACAAGGTACAGATGTCTCACCAAGAAAAATAGTAATTATAAATTACAATTTTGGAAAGGCAACATAACAGTTACAATTGGACATTCACATTAACTATCATTCCTAATAATGGAGACGTCCACATCAGATACATAAACCCTCAGCTAAATATTCATTGGAAGTTTGAAATTGGTGGATATTACATGCACCAGAATGAGGTAACCACTATATCTATATTTTATGTGATATCTTTCTGTATTATAAAAGTAAGAGGAATAATCAGAATCTCATGGCCAATATATTTTACAAACGAGTATTAAAACTTATCCAGAAAAATGCAAGTTGTTAGATTCCCTATTCACCTGCAGAAGCATATTTTCTCAGTGCTTTCAGAGTTTCTCTAGAGACCCCTGCAATGAAAAATCAAAAATTCAAACATTAATCTAGCAATTTTGCCATAACACCTACGAGAGTTTATGTCAAAGCTACAACCTTCACTTTCATAAATGATCTCTCTTGGTGAAACCTGGAAAAATAAAATTGTGAGAATAAAATAATTACAAGAAAGTAGAAAACATTGGAGGAAAGTTATCTTACCTGCATCACCAAAGCACCCAAAGCAGCACAAGAAGCATCATCACATAAAGAGCCCACCCAAACCTTCAAAGCTGCATAATCTAGAAAAGCAAATGTGTACATAGAAGAGCCATTCTCCGACCTGCCATTTCCCTGAATATCCAATTAAGCTAATGAACAAACAATGCCAAGTGAATAGAAAGTAATCAAATCAACAGAGCACATTTAAAGACACTAAACAAGAAATGAGAATAGAATCCACACTAAACCATAGCCTTATCCAAGGATGTCACATACCATTCTGCACACTGAATGAACATAGATCATTCTAATGAACTGCATAAAAGGAATTGATGTGGTTGACAATCTAGTCAATAAACTATATTTTTCCAACAAGAATATGCCGCAATTGAAATATGAAACTGTCAAAAGGTAAACCTGCAGTAGTAACTAGTAAGTAGTAACTACTAACCTAATTTCTTCTATCTACAGATGACGCTAGAAGGATTGAGAGGAAATAAAAAACTAAATGCTTTCAGGACATAAACAGTCATGGCTTCATTGGATCAGCATTCAGGATGGCGGATTTTGATAGAAAACATTTGAAAAAGAGTGCCTAAGAACTATTTTAATAAGTACGTCAGTTCAAAAAGGAAAAAACTACACTAAAAAAAGCAAAATAAATATACCAAAAACAGCATAATGTACTCAAACAGAAGTACAAAAGTAGGTATAGGTAAATCCAAACCCATAAGAAATAGAAGAAAAACCACTGGTAAGTTGTAAATAATCACAAACCCTAACAACGTTACCTCCTTAATCGCAAGAAGGTGCACAGCATCCGGCCCCGTACTGCCATCAGCTATAGTTGACGGAGTTGACACATGAACTAGTTTTCTTTGAATAACCTAAAAGATGTTAATATTGGAGACAACATCAACATGATATAAATACTCAACAAATTCATTGATGCTAGAAAGCAAAGGCAATGAAAGAAACAAAGACCCAAACTCAGTTGTAAATGGTTTTTGTTGATAAATATCTCTCAAGCAATTAAAATTCCTAGGAACAAGTCAAAAGGACACAAAAATTGAGATCATAGAAGTGAAGGAAGTCCAATGCACACTGCTTTTAAATATAAAAATAGGAAAGGCAGTTATTAATTACCTACTAAGATAACAGGCTGTGTGAACGGATATAATTACATCGATGGTCTCTATAACTTTTTTGTTCTATTTCTTCCTATTTGGATTAATCTACCATAATTTTGAAAATGAGATTCAAAATACAGATGTAAAACATTAATTCAATGAGATTCAATGAGTAATGAATCAAGAAAACAGGAAGTTAGACGGGTCGTGAATACTTACTGAAGAGGCTCCTCTAGCTTTGGCTTGGTCTGAAGTCTCAAGCTGTTCCATCCGTCCAACTTTATACCTTTTATAAAATAGCAAGAGTAATATGAATAACCATTTGCAGGAGCAGTATACAGATGTGTAGAGTGGGCTCTGGAATATAAATTTGTTACATCTCACCAACTTTTGGAAGAAATTTCAAGGTTCTTTATAACTCATTTTGCATGTCAAATATAGTAATTGAAAAGCATGAAGCAAAAAGAACAAAAGTGGTTCATCATCACTGCTAAGTTAAATCCAGAAACATGAAGAGTACAAACCATACAATTTAAAATCAATATAACAAGAAAGCATGAAACTCCAATAAGCACAATAACCAAAAATAGAAAACAAAACTTATGCCCTACCCTAGAGCCGTGAGCTTTCCAACAGCATCATCAATTCCAGCCTCAGAAATTCCAACCTGGCACATGACAAGACACATTGGAAAGATGGTATCGGTCTTAACTGACAAAATATCCAAAATAGAAGTCACATAACATGCTCCTTAAATTGCAAATTTTGAACATATTGAACAAAGGAAAGACAACACAAAGGCAACCAACATTTTTAGCAACCAAAGTTAAAACAACAGAAGTCTTCAATAGCTCTTTCAGCTTCGAAGTAAAGCAATTAAAACAAAGCAGCAAAATATTACTCTTGGGTAATGGTATATTGGAATAGGGACTCAATGTCCAGTTCTCAACAGATTTCATCAACATTCAACCCAAATAAAGGTTGAATTAGTCAAAAGAGTCAAATTAAACCCAATCAGATATTTTCATGAGCCCTGGCTGGGCAAATAGGGTAAGTTGAGGTCAGGTCAAAACATGCAAACAGGATATGCATTGCAGGTTCTACTGCCAACAGCTAAAGAACCAAAAGGCAGAAATATTCAAAGTTTTCAGGAGGCACAAGATCACCTGTCTGCATTTCCCGACACCACTAAATGTCATTTTCCAGTCAAGCTCTTTCTGACCAATCTCAGCATCTAGCTCATATAGTTCATAAAATTTTCCCTGAACAGATAAAAATTTCGGTACACCAATAAATTCAGCATAAAGATCACAGAATAACATGCTATAATATATCATAGAAGATCAAGGTTTTCACCACAGGTACTTCTGTTAGATAAGAAGTCAAATGACAGCTTGATACAACTAAATGAGCAAGGGAGGAATGAGGATACAGTGGAAGCATAGAGATAGTGATGATACATAATGTAACGGGAAATGGAACTTACAACTTTAAAGAAGAGGACAACATCCATATACTTGCATTTTACAGTCCAATACTGTTTTTGAGATGCTGACATTTTTTTCAATGCATCAGGTGGTATGTACAAGGTTCTCTTGTCATAAAGTCGGTCATTGGGCCGTCTTCCACTTTCATCTCTAATGGAGGTAGGGTTGAGCCATTCAAACTTACTGTTTACACTCCCAGATACTTCCCCCGAGGTTTCTTTTCCTATAACCAAACTTAGAGATGACTTCAGCCTTTTTTGAGAGGCCAAAATGGGAGAATCATTTTTGCAATGTGCATCAGCAGTATTTGCAGAGGACATGGAAGCCAATTGGGATCTGTTGCCTTCAGGGTCCACTGGTTGACCATCAGTCCTTTTTCCAAACTCTCCACCAAGATTTGATTTTATCATTTTATTAGAGCTCAAAGGAGGAGAATCGCTAGTATCCTTCAAATGACAGGGATCTTCATGTAACCTCTTCAAACGAGAAAACAATGGTCTCATGCCCGGGGTTTCTGGGCCAGGAATATCTGATTCCATTTGTTGACATGGAAAGTCACTTCTGATGTGATCTTCATTAAGCATTGGATCACAAGTTATTTGAGGATTAGAGGTCAAATTTTCCTGCTTCTCATTGTTTGATTTAGGCAAGAAAGTAGCCGAACCACTTTCATCCAGGTTCCTACAGATAGGTGAAGATAAAATAATAATAATAATAATAATAATAATAATAATAATAATAATAATAATAATAAATAGAATAGTTTCTTTCTTCATGCATAGATAAATAGAATAAATATGTGCAGTAACAACAAATTTAAAAACATAACGCACTTTCAGACGGTGTGAGAAGAAATCTTATTAAGCTCAGAAGTTTCATGTGTTGCTGAAGGCCTCTGCCTTCCTTCTTTATGCAAAGAAAATTTCACCAATAATTTATCATACAATAAACAAGTGAAACAGATACAAAATTAAAACTAGTGCAGCCCTCAAAGTGCGGACAATTAAGAAACAAATTCATAAATATATTGAGATCAGATTTCATGTCTTCAAAACCACAATACATCTAGTTGAGAGCAGAACAAGTTCACAAAAGAGAACACATAGATAGAACTAAAATCATGTTTAAGTTGAACTCATTAGATGTGAAGATTGATAGAAATTTCAAAAAAAGATTAAAATTCACATTAAAAATTCAAAGGCAAGCAGAATCCAGCAGAATGCATAAAAGCTTGATATACATGCAACTAAAGGCGATTGAAGTGTATGATATCCTGCAAATTGACATTTTAGACAACCCTCAGAAATTCCAGTAGGAATATGCTTACCCAATCAAAATAAAGCAACATAGAGACCAATTTATGAATAAACATCAAATACCACCAAAGCATTAACAATCCAAGTCCCCTCAAACTAAATAACAACAGGATCACTTGTCTGTGAATATCTATATGACCAATGAAAACGCTAAATCGCAGTTCCATTCTCGCATCCACAAAAAAATAAACCCTAAACCCTAAAATTTCACTGCTCATAAAGATGCTAGACTAATTGATCAGAAACTGTATCCATTCCATCATAATATTGCACTATTTCAAAGATAGAAATTCGGATCAGTAAAACCGAAACCCTAGACTAAGTAAAAGGCCATACCCCTTGTCAGAGATTCGCGATCGGTCCTCCCGTGTAAATTTGTGCATGATGCTGGCAAATGATCCAGGTTGATGGCTACCATTGGCACCGGGCGGCTGATCTCCAGCCGAGATGAACGGCCTCCGAAGCTTTTCCGGTGGGGTATCCGTCCCTCTGACTTCCGGGAAGAGCTCTTTAGCAGGAAAATCCGATGGCAAAGAGCTTCTCCGCTGCTCTTCCTTCCCGACATCGAGATCCTGCGAGGGCTTTTGGAGGAAAGAGAGTATGGATCGCTGGCGCTGCATCTTCGGCGCGAGAGAGAAGAAGGCGAAAGGCGGAAAGGGTGAGCTTATATATAGTCGCTACTTGGAGAGGCTTTTGGCGGTAAAGTAAAATTTGAGAGAAAATGAGGAATCTCACTTTGAAATGACAAATCTACCCTCATGCCCAAGAAGGAAACACTAGATTAGTTTATTTGAATTCATTGTTTGTTATTACTACTCCTAATTTAAATTTACAAAGAAAATTACATCTCTCTCTTTATAATATATATATATATATATATATATATATATAAAAGGAGCTAAATATTTAGCTATCTATTAGAACATGTCTTAGTTTGATAAAGTTTTTAGGAGCCAGCATATCCTGAGTTTCTTTATATCTATTACAAAAACTTATTAATCTTGTCATTTTTGTTCATGCATCTACACTCATTCTCCTCCTTTGGGATGTTACTTCTCAGTTTTGTAGCTTATGAAGCCATTTGCAACAAAATTCAGTAGTTTCTCTTGTCTTCTAATCGTAGTCCTCTACTTCCATACGTAGAAGCCTAGGGATAACCTGGTTGTGTATGTATCTGGACTTTTGTGATCCCCATCTCAATTAGCTTATTGATTCCCTCTTTCATGACCATCAAATCTCATTCAAATGTTGAGCTAGGCTTACATTCTTTGGACTATGTATAGCATAAAAACACTTTGTTAGTGATATATGTCATATATTATTATTATTATTATTTTTGGAAACCACCTCTCATGAGGCATTAGTATAGAATAGAAATGTGAGATTTTCCCTTCGCCATCCTCTCCCCGCTATCTCTCCCATTTAATCAAGGTTTGTTCCTCACTCTAATATTTCTTTGCCATGATAATGCCTTTCTTTGCATAAAGGTTTGATCAAAAGCTTTATCTTAAAAATCCGAGTTATACCTAGCCTTCTAAATTTGTCTTAAGATGTTTCATATTATGAGAGAATCTTCATTTGGCACTCTTCTCGAATAGGACCTTCTCTTGACCCTGTGGGCGGAGAATATGCAGGCGGGGGAATCTTCATTTGGCACTCTTCTCGAATAGGACCTTCTCTTGACCCCAGGGGCGGAGCCAGAATATGCAAGGGGAAGGGGGGGGGGGGGGGCCTACAAGTTAAAAAAAAAAAAATTCATGTATAACAAAAATTTTATAAATTAAAAATTCTAAATCATACATTAACAATAATATTTTAAAATACAAAATAAAATTACCACTAATGATTGCGAGGGGGAAGCTGAATCCTTCGATTTTGCATGTTTTGAAAACATTGCAATATTATTTCTTCATCAATTTTAGCAAATATTTCTCGCTCAATATAGCATACCATCATGTTGTTCAACCATTCATCGCCTATTTTGTTTCGCAAATTTGTTTTAATGATATTCATTGCTGAGAACTCTCTTTAAAAGCATTGCTTTATTTGCCGCGGTAAGATTAACGCCAATTCGATAAGACGATAAACCAATGGAAAAGTCAAATGTTTATCAGTTTGAACCATTTTCACTGCAAGACTTGCAAGATCATGACAACTTGAAAAATCAGAGCTTCTTCTCATATCATAAATATATATGCTAAGTTGCTCTTTCAAGATAAAATGATCGGATGCGGAGAAATCACCAGAGTAAATCTAAGCAAGTCGAACAAGCATGCCATGATCGAATCTGGAAAAAGAGTTTCTTGGATCAAGACAAGCAATGCATCTTAATAACTCTGTAGAAGTTTCACTAAACCGGTTATTCATCTCAAAGAATAAATCAATCCACGACAATAAAGATCTCTGCATGATAATGATGGTAATAAGTAACCAATTGCCCACCACGTCTTGAATGACCTCGAACTGGTATACTATCTTCCATATTGGGTAATCAAACCGACATTGCAAATACGTAAGCTCGACTTCTTGTAAAATGTAGCCCATCCATTTTCTCTCAAGTCTTGCATAAGTTCTTTCACAGTTACAATCAACCCCATTGCATTAACAATATTTTGATCTTTCTGCTGTAAGGCATTTGATAAGTCATTAGTTAATCCCAATACTTTGATCATCAGATGTAAGATAAGTATAAATTCAAAACTCTCCATCCTTTGTATCAAACCCGATGCTACGCCTCTTTGTTTTGCAACATTCCCATCATTACACACATTCTCTAACACTTCTAATACTGATTCCCACATAGTAAATAGGCGGATTAAAGTTGTATAATGTGAGCCCCACCGAGTATCACCGGGTCTTGCAAGATTAGTCTCTTGATGTTGACCTCTTCCTGAAAAGATCTCACCTTTCTCCAATTTCTCCACAATCTTATCATGATGCTTTTGAAGCAACGCATCTCTTCTTTTGCAAGAAGCACCCACAATGTTCACAATCATAGTGACATAGCTGAAAAAATCACTAATAGCCAAAATGCTCTTAGCAACAGAAACGACAACCAACTGCAATTGATGGGCAAAGCAATGGACATAAAAAGCAAATGGGTTTTCATTCAAAATTAATGCCTTCAACCCATTAAATTGCCCTTTCATATTTGAGGCTCCATCATATCCCTGCCCTCTTAATCTAGAAATAGATAAACCACAACGAGCAAAAAATCCATCCAAAGCTGTCTTTAGTGAAGTGGCTGAAGTATCAACAACATGTTCAACAGCAAGAAATCTTTCAATTACTTGTCCTTTCTTATTCACAAACCTCGCAATTACAGCCATTTGCTCTTTTATTGATTTGTCACGAGACTCATCAAGAAGTATAGAGAAATGACTATCTCCAATCTCATCAATAATGGCCCGCATGGTCTCTTCTGCACAAGCCCTCACTAACTCTTTCTGTATTTGTGGAGAAGTCATCTGATTATTTCCATGAGCATTTTCATTAATCACACGGCCAACACTTTCAACTTCCGTCCCATACCAATTCAGCATGTCTAGAAAGTTGCCCCTATTTGTGGAACTAGAAGGTTCATCATGTCCACGAAAAGCAAGACCTTGCAACAAAAGAAATCTAACAACATGTAAAACAACAGTAACACGAGCTCTGTATGCAATCTCCATCCCTTTGCTATGAGAAGATAATATATGCGCCACGCTTTGCCTCTGATTTTTGAAATCCTCACAATGTCGCCTTGCATTGTTGTGGTTGCAATTAACTCCGCCAACATGCTCAGTAAAAACTTCAATCGCCTTCTTCCAATTATTAAACCCTGTCTTAGTGAAGGCATCAATCCTAGGTTTTTCACTCCTTGGCTGTTTAAAAAGATAACAATAGAAACAATAAGCTCCATCTTTCTCCACACTATATTCCAACCAATCAAATTTCTGAAACCACACTTCTTTAAAGCTTCTCAAGTATTTTCCTTGTTGTTTTCTAGGAAAATTGTGGCCAATTGGTTGACATGGACCCATTAATAAATACTCTCTCCTTACTTGATCTCTTATTCCTATATCATATTCCTCAATTGGTTTTCAAAGCCCTGGGTCAGCAATAATTTCACTCAGATCAAACTCAACACGACTTTTCTTTTGTGCAACGGTACTTGCATCAGACGATGAACTTGTTCTTGCTTCGATATTCTTTGGTATAGATTTAAAAAACCTCTCCATATCTATAAAATTGATCAAATTAAATATATAAATAAATTGAACTAAATCATAAATTAATAAATTGTCCAATCAAATATGTTTAACACTAAATTAGATACTTTATCCTAAATTAATCTTAATCATATTGAACTAGGTTTACACCTTAACTCATAATAGAAATTTTGTGTGTGTATATATGTTTTAAATAATTTTTTTGAATTTATTTCAATAATTTTTAAAATTTTAATTTGTATTAATTTTTTAAATTTAAGATCTTATAGATGCATGAAGTGATAACTTATATATAATTTTTTTTTTACAAATATAGCCTGCAGCTCTCTTGAAATTGATGAGATTGCCTCCTCTTACTTAAATGTTATCTCAGTACAACACACTACCTCTTAATGGTGAGCTTGATTGAGATGACAGCTCAAAAACCAAATTTGAAACACACTTCCTCCTCTTTGTTGGTTTCTCAGTACAACAGTCACTTAGATGTGACTGAAGCACAGCCTCTTTGAGGTCTTCGCCGGAGCTTCTTGGCGGAATCTGACGCCAACAACACAAATTTCACCTCATTGCCAACACCACACACCGACACCAAGACTACTGTACAAAGACACCGGGCCACCAAATTTCGTCTTCATCGCTTCTAGCGTCTTGATCACCACCTCAGAGAGCGTGAACTGTCACCTGGGAAGCACAGTACATTCTTTTCCTAGCATAAATTTGTCTCCTGTTTATATAAAAAAAATACATGTCTTAATCCTATGAGGATTAAAATTCTAATCCTAAGAAATTTAATCTATCATAATCTTAATCAGGATTTGATAATGACACAAAAAATGAGATTTTCTCAAAGTGGGCCAAAATGAAATATTTCATGGCTCTAAATTTAAATTAAATATTTGTTTTGAAATTAAAATATTTCAAGATAAAAGAAAAGAATATATCTTGTCATATTTTGAGATAGCCCGAGAAAAACACATCTCGAGGCAACCTTAAATCCCAAAGTTGCCTCCGAGCATACATCTCGAGGCAAACTCAAAATTTCAAAATTGCCCCTGAGAACAAATCTCGAGGCAATCTTAAATTCCAAAATTACCCTCGAAAAAAATACATATCTCGAGGTAACATGGCAAATACCGAAATTGCCCTCGGGAACATATCTTGAGGTAATCCCAAATCTCAAGATAGCCTGAGAATACATATCTCAAGGCGATCTCAAATTTCAAGATCATCCGGGAACACACATCCCGAGACAATCCCAAAAATGTGAATCCCAAGGTATCATGGGAATACAAATCCAGAGGCAAGGCTTATCTCCATCATGGGAATACTAATCCCGAGGCAAAAAAACTAAATTAAATTAAATTAAATTAAATTAATTAAATCCGATGGATTAAAAGTTTAAAATTTTAATTAATTTTGATCTTGTCCATTTGTTCGGGGAGTTGTGATCTTACGGGATGTTTGGCTTTGTAAAGATAAGAACAAAGAAGTTTTAAAAAGATAAGAAGAAGAAACAGCCGGACAGAGAGAAAAGGAGGATTAAAAAAAAAAGACAAGAAAAAAAAGAGAACAGGAAGAAAAGAGACCAAAATAGAGAAAAAAGGTAAATAGGATCTCCTCTCCCTCTTGATTTTTCATCCCCTCTTCTTCATCTCTGCCCGGAACAACGACCAAGCACCGCCACCACTGATGACCCGGCGTGTAGAAGCCCCGTCTAGCACCGCGTAGCTTGATGCGTATGCCACAAGATGCCCTGACGCAGCCACATAGGCCGTACAGGCAAGGCAGGCCTCCCGCCCCTCCGACCATCTACAGGGCACACACGCCCGCCGCCTTCCACGCCAAAGACCTTCTGGCCGCCTCTGCGCTGCGGTTCCCGATCCGTCCAGCTCTTTCCATCATCCTTGCTGCCGTTGAACCTCTGCGGTAGCTCCCGGTCGCCCCGCAGCCTAAGCGCCACTGTCCGGCGTCAGCCCAGACCGCTTGCTCGGCTGCTGTCCGCCCATGGCTGCAGACCGCTTGAGCCCCTAACCAAAGCGGCGCCCACAACCCCAAAGATCGCCTTGCCCAACTGATGGTTGTTGTCCCAAGACCATGGATGCTGCTTGGATGCTGATCATGGATGCTGATAGTTGCTGTCCCAGGACCTTGGATGCTGATTTGGTTGAAGAATGGATGCTGATGAAGCTGATGGTTGCTGTCCCAACTGATGGTTGCTGTCCAAAGACCATGGATGTTGCTTGGATGCTGATCATGGATGCTGATAGTTGTTGTCCCAAGACCTTGGATTCTGATTTGGTTGAAGAATGGATGCTGATGAAGCTGCTGCTGCCGATGTTGCCTTCAGATCTGCTGTTGCTATGTTGTCATTTGCTGCCGACGCTGCTGAAGCTGACGCCTGTGGGATCGAAAATACCCGCCGGTATCGTGTCTGTGAAGAGACACCAGACGACATATCGAAGCACAAATGTCATTTTTTGTTATTGTGGGTTCTTCCATTCCTAATAGAGGCAAGCCTCTATTATTAATTACCCCAGACAATGTCTTAGGAACCTCCGATTAAGGGCAAATGTACAAGTAAAGGCAAGGAATAAAAATAATTTCATTTATTTTCAAAATCATAATTTTATTACACATATTTGTAATGCATATTATTTATTTATATATTTGTATATTTCATTGGTTGCCTCAAGATGCCTGCTTCGCCGCTTCAAGTGGCGTGCTTCACCAGACCGGGATGTCCGCTTCATTGTTTTAGGAATTTGTATTTTTTACCTCCAATGACTTGCATTTTTTTTAATATATATATTTGGATGAAATGTAAATTGACGAATCTTATTGCATTTCAATGTTGAAGGTTCTGAAGAGGCCATTAATGTTTAGACCGGACAAGTATCATTGTGCTTCATTCATGGAGCAATGGATGCACATACTTGACAATTCCATCTTTAATATTCATTTTTGATATTCTGTCCGAGAATCATTCAATGGCTTATCACCAATTTGACAATTGTGCACTTCATGCACCATTTACTTTTTCTACTTCTCCTTATTATCATTTTTATTTGAGCTTCATTAATTTCCCTTTGACTTTCAACACTTGGACTTTAAAATTTGCTAGATGTGGGCCATTTCACCATTTTCCATTTCACCATTATTTGAGTGAGCTCTTCATCATTTTTGCCTTTATTTTTTATATTATTTTTATCATTCTGCTTTTTTTTTTAAAAGCCTGTGTATGTCAACGCCCATACATAAAATCGTCAATTTCATCTACAACTAATTTCTCATAGCCCAAGAAATGAATCTCAAGGATGATTGCAAGCTTCATAATTCTCGCCATGTTGATTAACTAGTCGAGTAGTGAGCTTGTTACTGTGGCTTTCTTCATCCTTATTCTTGTTTAGACTCATGTGCAGGCTCATTCTTGTAGAATTTCCAATAAATGCCTTCCAAGTTTACAAGTGAACCCATGATGTCACTAGATCTTTACAAATTTTCGTCAACATGGGTGACACACTATGAGAAAATATCATGCATTTGTAATAATAATCTTAGATTGATGGATAATTGGATTCTTGGCATTCTTTCCATTATTTGTTTCATTATTTCCTCAAGCCTCCACAGCATTCAAAGTATTTATGGTAGCATCTTAAATTTTAATGAATGTCATCTTTATCTTCTATAAAGGCTTACGCTTGGTTCTGCTTCTATATATACTACACTCTTTATATTAAACTTTGGATGCAATAACTTGTTGATCACCGTCATCTTCAGTATGTGTTACCCCAGACCCCATCACACTAAACACTAGCATGGATAGGTGTGCACATAGGAATTATCTATAGTTTAACTCTAAATCTTGCCAGTCAAAGAGATTTGCTTTTAATTCTCCAAACAGTGGGATTCTTTTGACATTGCCTCCATCACAAATTTCATTACTATTTTCATTCAAGCATTATATCAAATAGATACAAAGCATTAACAATAATGCTTATTTTCAGTGAAATGAATGTCTAGATCACCAACAACTATTTCACATGATAACCATACCTTCCCAAGAAACCCCTTTCTTTACAAAAAAATAAAAAAAATTAATAGCAATGAGCATCCAAGAAAGGGCAGCAGTTGCTGCTCCATAGCATTCATATCATAACATATATAAACAGCTTCCTTCTGATAGGGCTCCTTAGGATTCTGCAGCTTGTTGTGGTCTTTTGAGAAATTTCATCCCTTTACATTGTTTGCTTCAATTGACAGGGTCTTTCTTATTCTTCATAATTTTCTTTTCAATTTACAAAACAAAGATCCCAAAGAATATCTCCTTTTTTATGAGAATGACCTCTTTAGAGAAATAGCCCTTTTTTTTTTTGTAGCAGTTTCTTTCAAAGGCTTCAGTTTTTTGGTGTCTTTTGTATATGCAGCTTCTGATTTGATTGATTTTTTTTTTAATCCAGCCTTTGTAATCTTCTTCTTCTTGTCAGCAATCTTTGTGCGCCAATCGAATTTCTTGCAACTGGGTAACAATCTCCATGAACACTACTGAAATCAGCAACGGGACAGTAACGTCAATGGCAACTTCAACAGCGACATCTGTTTTTGCAGCAATACAAAATCGCAAAGATCGGCACAGTAGAATGCAAATGACCTTCATCCTCCTCAACGGGCTTCATTCGCCCAGCGGGTTTTGGGGCAACATCGTCAACAGCACCGCGAAAGAATAACATCGTCTGCAGCATCCTTTCAATCAGCACATTAGCGCAACATGCACGATCCGGCGGCCGGTGACTCGGACCAATAGCAGCTTCGGCAGCATCTTTAGCATCAGAAGCAGCAGCTTAGCAGTTTCAGAAGGGGGCAGTGATGGCGGCCTTGGGCTTCAGCGGCGGAACGGAGGCACTAGATTCTCCCTGCAATGGCTGACGGCTGGGAGGAGGGCAGCACCGGATCGACGGGGTGGCTATTGGCGCGGCTGCAGGCAGATAGGCGGGAGCAGAGGCTGGCGCATCGCATAGCTGCTGCAGGCGTAGAGGAGCGGAGTCTGGGCGTGGAGGCAGGGTGTCGGTATGGCGCTGCAGGCGGCAGAGGAGAAGCACGATTGAGCGCGTGGTGGTGCGTGCAAAAGCTCAGGCCAGGGAGGCTGCAGGCATGATTGGGTAGAAAGGCTCAGGGCGCCGGTTGGCGGGGCACAGGAGCACAGAAGGCTGCAAGGCGTAGAAGCGGATCTGGCTTCAGAGTCTTGGGGGGCGTTTCTCCTTTCTCCTCTTTTTTTTATCTCTGCCTCCCCCACTCGAATAGACCTAGGTTTGTCTCCTTCGGCAATGCCATTAGAGACAAACACATGTCTACTGATGGAGTTTCATCTCCTTCATCTTTTCCTTTCTCTTTGATTCCTCCTCCCCCCTTTTTCTTTATTGTAGCCCCCCTTTATTTATAGAACTATAGAGGAAATAAATCCTCACTTAAATTTTGATTTGATCAAGATTTAAATTGATTTTTTTTTAATTTTGATAATATCATGATTTAAGTTATGATTGGATTTGATTGATTTGATTGATATTTTTTTTTCTTGATTTGGCCAACATTCAAATTTCGATTCGATTGATATTTTTCTTTCTTGATTTGGCCAACATTTAAATTTTGATTTGATTGATTTTTTTTTCTTTCTTGATTTGGCCAACATTCAAATATTGATTTAATTTGATTTTGATTTGATTGAAGTTTTTTTTTTCTTTCTTGGCCAAGATCAATGAGATTTTAATTTTTGGATATCTCAAGATATATATTTCATTTAAATTTAAAAGTGAATTTTGCTTATATACCCCTCAAAAATTTTGTAATCAATGGCTCCCTCTTAGAACATTGGCACCTGTATTTTCAATGCATTTTTTTATTTTATTATTATTTTATTATTATTATTATTTTTTTGGACACAAACAACGCCTTCGCCGCTGCTGCTGCTGAAGTTGATTGCTGCCTAGAATTGCTAAGATGCTGCTGTCACCCTTCAAGACTGCTACTTGATGCCCATGAGCTGCCACGAAAGAAGGCTGTTGCTGCTGAATTTAAGCCAAGGCCGCTGCTGCTGTGGCGATGAAGGTTGCTAATATGAAGGATTCAAGAAGCTGCGATTACATATGAATGAATGTATGAATGTATGAATGAATTAATGAATGAATGTGTGAATGCTTGTATAAAAGCTAAAGCCCCAAAATACAGAGGAAACTCTGTCATTTTTTTTTTTTTTTACAAAAAGAGAAGAAGAAGAAGAAGATGATGATTATTGTCATTGAGTGGTCTTGGAATGATGTGTGAAGGTGTTCACTTGTATGCAACCTCTTAAATCAGCCCTGTGCTTACAATTATGACACCCTCCTCAGATTTGAAATTGTTCAAATTCATATAGACTACAACCATCCTGAAGAAATTATGAGCCCCTTTTCAAGTTGCATATTAGACTATCTTATCCATGTTGGAAGATTCAGAAGACCTCTGCAATGTTGCAAGAAACGAAGATACTAACTCCTCATGTACTGTTAGGCATTTGGATCTCATATATAATAATTAAGAGAAGATGCAAAAGAAGAGAAAGAGTTGCTCAATATGAAGAAAATGCCAAAGAGTTCAGTTTCTTGGAAAATCTTGTCAGGAAGGGGCTGCCGAAAAATGCTGAAAACTGCTGAAAATACCGAATAGCTGCTGAAAATACTGAAAACTGCTGAGATTGCTGCAAAAATAGCTGTTATAAAGACTCATTTTCAAAAATCAATAACTTCTGCCTGAGAACTCCAATTGAGGAGAAGTTTGCGGCATTAGAAACTAAATATCAAAATCTTTCCGAACATATATGGCCTGGCTCCTTTCGGTGGCCCAATCGGCGTAGATTTTGATAAATAAAAGGGTCAATTCTAGCAATTCTGTCACTAGCAAATTCTGCAAATCTGATCACCCATATTCAAAAATTGATAACTCCTTCCAGAAAACTCCAATGGAGGTGAAATCTGTGGCGCTGGAAACTAGATATCCAGATATTCAACAGTCATATACATCACAGACCCTTTCGGCAACCCGGTCAGTGCATATTTTGGTAGAGAAAAAGGCTACTCCTTGCAGCCTGGCCAGCTTGACCACCCTTTACTCAAATGTCAATAACTTTTGCTAGAGAGCTCCAATCGAGATGAAATCTGCGGCTTCGGAAACTAGACTTCAAAACCTATCCAACCATATGTGGTACAACCATTTCCAATGGCCCAGTTGGGAGCAGTTCTTGATTAAATAGAAGTCAATCTCTGCAGTTTTGCCAGTTCGACCACTTCTCGGTCAAACGCGGATAACTTTTGCTAGAGAACTCCAATCAAAACAAAATCTGCGGCGTTGGAAACTAGACTCCCTGATCTTTCCAACCATATATGATACAACTCCTAACGGCGGCTCAGTTAGGTGCAGTTCTTGATGAAAAGGGAAGCTAATTGGCGACCTAGTCAATATGAACCCTGGTCACAAACCTCTTTCAAATCTCAAATGCAAAGCAACCGGCGGATTATGGATCCCATATGGAGGGGCACAGATTCCGAGGAGGAGGGCGGTGTCATAAATAAACAAGCAAATAGATAAATATATATATATGCTGATATGTAACAAATCATATTATATTGCAATAAAATAAATTATTCTTTCTCATTCTCTCTACTTGTTCTTTTGCCCCTTAATCGGAGGTTCCCACGACATTTTCTGGGGTAATTAATAATAGAGGCTTGCCTCTATTAGGAATAAAAGAATCCACAAATAAATAAAATATGATATTTGTGATTCGATGTATCGTTTGGTGTCACACGATACCAGACGCGTATTTTTTAATCCTCCATATATCTTCTGAGAGGGAGGAGATTCCCAATATTAATTCATGTGTAAATAATCCTTTTTACCTGAGAGGTGGTAGAGTTACACATCACACATACCATCTTTGAATCAAAATAGGAGTACACTGAATGGGAAAATAGGAAACGCCACAATAATAACAACATTATATATCACAGTAGAGCAAAAAACATCACGACTCAAAAATTTTCTATAAAAACAAATGGATTTATCAAACATCAACAAAGAGAGCCACATGATTGCTACTTAGAAATACAGGAGAACTCATAATGAGATGGTTTCAAAAGCCTTAGGTTACCGGCTTACCGCTACTACGGCTATTACATCTTGGACTTGGCATCTTGCTAAAATTTGGGGATCTCATGTCAAAACGCCCAATTTTCCTCCGAACCCTAGAATGAACCAAAAAAAAAACACTGAGGAAAAGAAAAGCAATCAATTAATGCATCCATCAACTTGTTCCCCTCCTCGAATAAAAGGGCTGAAAAAAAATCACTAGATAGCATCTCAAAAGCCACAAATTGGAATTAGATTGATGAAATAGTGATTTCACACTCACTGATCCTGCTATCCCTTCTCCAATAAGCTGTGGTTTATCCACAGGACCACAACCCTCAAGAAACGAGAACAAGATAGGTCAGGCTACAACAAGTGGCGGCTCTTATCAGTTCTCACAATATATTCAATCTCAATGTTTTTCAGAAATCCATCTTCTATATATATCTATTATTCTATACAATGTTATATTTAATCGGATCCGGGTTAAACATCCAACCCAACTGCTAAGACTTCACCAAGGCCCAACAAGATATTATATATTTATATTATACAATGGCGTACCTCGTGATCGTGATGATAACTCAACCGCCATATGGTCGACGCAGCAACAAATTTGGCGAATCCGGTGGCACGGCTCTTGGAAAGCGACCAAACAGTGCAATTTAGTGGTCGGAGAGGCCGAGAATACCGTGAATCGACAAGGCCGCTGGCGAGCTTGACCACTCAACCGGCACACGCCGCTCCGGGTATGAAGTTGGGGTGGGACTTACGCACAGGGGCGGAGGGATAGGGGCAAGGGGGGCCGCCCCCGCCCTCCTCAGCCTGCTTGACCCATTATCCTTTTTCCAAAGTGTCACTTCTCATGACAGTCTATATTAAGTGTCATTCATTCCTAACCTCCTCCCACACCTGTTGTACCAATCTGCAATCATAACCTCTTGTTTGAGGGGTTTTTCATATCTACCTCAATGCAAACCCTAGCACAACGCGCTCTGTTGAGAGCTAGAATGGTTTCATCAATCTTCACAACTCTACTGAAAACGAAGTTATGGACTCCAGAGCCTCGGGGGTCTAGTATGCCACAGGCAAGTGATGCAACTAGACCTAAAAAGGTAGCAGATGTCAACCTCTCATAGGTAGGTTGAAAATGGGCTTTCTAGCAGATCAGGTGAGGCACTATACTGTTAATCGTCTAGGGGTCGTTTGTCAATGAGGTTTCAACCATTTTTTCCTATGAACATCAAATCACAAAAAACCTATTTGGCATATCAGTAAAGAAAAACTCTCCAAGTCCATGTCAGAGCCTAGAAAGGTTTTCCTTTGTTATTTTGAGAGGAGTCTTGCCTAGGACTTTGACGTAAAGAGTATTATGTATGGGCTCATGTGCTGTGAGAATGACATTATTCTTCAAGACTAGAGTCTCCCTCACCATGGCCTTTAGACCCTCCAACGTCGGCCCTGGCGCCAGAAGTGTCTTTGCAAGACTTGACGCCCTATTTCTTATGACGTTTGCCCATGATTAAACTGGTGCATCTCCATTAGGAGTATTGCCGGCAACAAGACCTTGCTTTCCCTTCCCTACGACATCCAAGAGATCATCGGTAGATTGTGGGTTTACAAAAGAAAATTTTCGTATTCCATTGGGACCAAGACAAGTTTGAAAACTAAGACTCCGACACAATTTTTCACATGGCCATTACTTCTCCCCCACCTACCCGTGCAAGTGGGGGTGAGAAAGAAGACTCTAGAGGGTGTGGTTTTTTGGGGAGACGAAAAGCTTATTTTGGAACTTGCTCTCGCTCTCAAAGCTTCCCAAGAGAACTTAGTTGGGTATATATATTGAAAAAAAACATAATTAAAATTTATAGTTTAAATTTGTAGAGGAATACCAACCAACATCCAATATTTTAATATTTTTACCACATTTACTTGTAATTAAACATTTTGGATGAATTTTATGAAAAAAAATTAAAATGTTATAAAATTAAGAAAAAAGATGGCTCAATCAACCAAGCGCCATTTTGTTTCTCGAGCTGGAGACTACCGGAACTTTCCAGAATTCAAAAAGCAAGCGAGGATGAGATGAAAAGCACAACGTCTCTGGAACCTTCTTGCTCTCCTATAAATACCATCTTCTTCCCCGTCTCGTGCCTCATCTTCCCAACGATTGAATAGAGGTTCTCATTGGAGTGCCAGAAATGCCGAGCCGATTCCAAGGAAGCCTAACCCAAGACTGGGATCCCGTGGTGCTGAGCAAGCGCAAGCCCAGGAGCAGCGAGCTGAAGGATCCCAAGGCTGTGAACCAGGCTCTGCGCGCCGGGGCGTCGGTCGAGACCGTGAAGAAGCACGACGCTGGGTCGAACAAGAAGTCGTCGACGACGGGGCCGGTGATGTACGCGAGGAAGCTGGATGAACAGACGGAGCCGGCGGGGTTCGAGAAGGTGGCGCCGGAAGTGAGGGCGGCGATCCAGAAGGCGAGGCTGGCTAAGAAGATGAGCCAGGTGGAGTTGGCGAAGCTGATCAATGAGAGGGCGCAGGTGGTGCAGGAGTACGAGAGCGGCAAGGCGGTGCCAAACCAGGCCGTGCTCGCAAAGATGGAGAAGGTGCTTGATGTCAAGCTCCGGGGGAGGATCAAGTGATACCTCTCCCTAGTTGTACATATGAAGTTGATAGTATTTTGTTGGGAATTTAATGGATCGTTTTCTCTTCATTGTGTATTGATTCACTGATTTACCATTTTTTTTAGTTTTTATCTTGCATGTTTAGAAATGAACATCTCAATTCCGTTCCACCCAAACCAAAAAAAATGCTTCATTTGAAAATAGGTTAAAAAATTTAGGATAAATTTAAAAAAAAAACTCATATGGTTTTACATATTTGCATAATAGTTAAAGTGATTTTTTTTTTTGAAAATTTTTTATGATTTTTTTAATTAACAAAAAAGAGAAAATTGTTAAATATCATTAATGGTATTAACCTATATTTAGTTGATAGGGGTATTTTTTTTTCAATTTTTTTGGTTTCAATGGAGATTTGAAAAAAAACTAATTTAAGATAATTTTTATATAATTTTACAAAATTTGATAAAAATATTCTTATTAACTTAAAGCTATTAATGGGAGTTAATGATTTTTCTTTTTTTTTTTTCAACCGCAGAAACCACAAAAGGTTTTTTTTTTAAAAAAACCACATTTCTTATGATGCAAATATGTAGAACCATATGAATTTTTTAAAAAATTTATCCCAAAATTTATATTACATTGCTATTTGTTATTTAACACAGCCAGTCCTTAGGCTCTTTTTTTTTACGTTTTAAATTTTCTTTTATGAAGTTGAAATTATAAATTGATATATAAATTTTCTTTTATGAAGTTGAAAATTATAAATTGATATATTTTATACCCGATAACATGTGAAGGTGTTAACCAAGAAACTAGGATTAATACTTAATTTCCATTCTAAGTCTAAAATTAGTGAAACACTTCAGAGAACGACAAAGAAAGCACATGAAAAGAAACATATATTAGATGGGCATAGAAAAGGATACAGAAACATAAAAGTGAGCTAAAAACACCAGTGATAATTGTAATCCTAAAACTTGCAGGTTCAAACAATACAAGCAAGCAAAGAAAATCCTTCAGTGTGTTTTGTAGCAGAATCCAGCAGATAATATATTGAGAATGTCTTCAAACAAAATTTGAGGATAAATATATGTTCTCCCTGTAAACCCCATTTCAAAAACCTGATTACTGGAGACGGATAAATGCTTGAAAAACCAGACTAGGAAACTCATAACCTTCTGTGAATCAAAGCTGAAAATTGGGATCACTGATACAACTGAGTGCAGAAAGATTATTATGCTGACGGATTTGCACCATCTGGTTTGTCCGTTTCCATTGGTTCAGTTGGAGGAGCTGGTGCCGGACCACTTCCATCAGTTGTCTGTTCCCCCATTTGATCGTCGACAACAGGTGGTTCATTTGGTTGAGTCTCTGCAGGTGGTGGAGTCTGTGGCTTGGCAGGAGGTGGCTTCGGCTTTGTCATAATCGGCCGGCAGAACCTGTGAAACAAGACTTTCAGAAATAAATCGAACATTCAAAGGTCACTGTAAGCAGACATTTGAACAATGTGCCCTGTAGATACTCTAAACACAGTAAAATATAATGTCTAAAATGAGTAAAAGTCACTTGAATGCTCTATGCCAGACTTATATTCAGCTGAACAGGGGGATAATCCAAAAAATTTACTGATCGATGTAGATGCATGACAATGTAAAAACTTTAAAAAGAAGGATGCAATACCTATCCAGTGCCTCAGTCTTTCTCTTCAGATCAGCTGAAAGAAGAATAGGTGAAGCATATTTAGGCAATGCATCCTGTAGCTGCTTTTTCTCTCTCAACCATGCTTCAGCCTCTGAACACTCATTAATAACCTGTAAATTATTCACATTCAGCAGAGCTTGGCGGATAACCACTTATTGACAGTCAGTAAGACATAAGCCTACAGCAGGATAAATCTGGGAGAGTTTTTCTTTAATTTATACATCATTGTGAAGATTGGGACACAACTAATCTATGAGAATAAGGCGCCATGTGTCTTACTTCCTCAAGGAGAGAACCACAAGATAGAAATAAGCATACACAACGATGATTGAGAATATGCTGAGAATATGCGACCTCTTACCTTCTGCTTTTCAGCTATTTCAATGTGATCAAATTTTGGATCTTTAGATAAAGCTGCCTCTCTGTAACTATTGAGACAGTATGCAAGCTGGTCAATAGCAGGCCCCCTCTCAGAATACTCCTTGTAACGCTCTTCAATAGGATCACCTTGCTGCAGTGAGAAACAACGTTGAAATATAACCAGGTTCTCAGGAAAAGAAATGCAAAGAGAAAACAAAAATAGAAGACAAAAAACCTTCTTGAGCTCATCAAGCTTGGCAATATAAACACCCTTTGTTTCATCTTCACCATCTTCATAGAGCCAATCCTCAACCTCCTGCAGCTTAGCAGACAATGCTTCCTTTTCTGCTTCTAACACAAAATCCTGATACTTGTCATGAAGCTGTGCAGATATTAAACAACAAAAATGTCAGGTTGTATAAAACTATTTCAGCTACTTTGTGCTAAAATTTTCTGGAAGTAAGTATTTACCTTGTTCCGCATGTCATAAACATAAGCCTCCACAGCATTCTTCTTATCTTTGGTTTCTTCCATTACTCTATCTTGGAGAGCCATCTCAAACTCCTTCTCCACCGCCTTCTGCAAATCTATAGTTTCCATTCCTCCATACACCAACTCAGTAATTGAAACTTCAGTTTTCTTGACCTTCTTTTTGACAGCATCAGCCTGTGGAGATAATCATAAAACGACAAAAAAAAAACTTCCATTTTCATTAGTGGTACTAGTATGCTATGACACGCTGTCCAAATCAGATACAAGTATGCTATGATACACTATCCAAATCAGAACAAACAAAAAAACACACCCAAAAAAAGACACATATCATCATTAGGTAAAATCTTTTTTTTCCCTTGAATCCAGAACAATGGTCTCACAAGGAGTACTTTATGTAGGCAATTAACCCATATGCATGCAATATAAAACAGAATCATCATTAGGTACAAAGGACAAGTTTGAGCTATCACTACCAACTTTCTCCAGTACTATGGAATAAGAGCAAGGAAATTTCTTCCATGAATGAAGGTAAAGCATGTTGGAAAATCATACTTCCATATATAGTAAACAAATCTTTATGCAGCACGCAAAATCAGTATCATTTATGCACATAGAAGTTAAGGTTAACACACCTTGGCATCTGTCTCCATCTGCACAGGCTTGTCTGCTGAATCTGTTGCACCATTTTCAGCCCCAGGACCAGAACCATCAGCTGGAGGTTTAGAATCCTGCATATTCACATCATTTCCAGCTGCAGAGGAGTCATCTGCATCCATCTTAGTATCTTCTTTTGGTGGCTCATTTGAAGCTGATACTGGAACTTCAATTTCTTCCTCCTCTAGCATCTGCACAACAGAAATAGATTAAAAATACCAAACCATCCAATAAAATGGGCATAAAACTCATACTGCTTTTCCCACAACTTACTGTTGCTGACTCAAGTTTAACAATTCCGTGTAGATTCAACCGGAGCTTCACTTTCAATTTAGCACGTTCAGCTTTAGTTGAATGAAAAGGACCAATCTGTTTGATTTTTAGCATGATAACCACAGAAAGAAAAAAATATGTATTATATTGTAATTCTGAGATATACAGTTATAATAATGCAACAATATATGAAACAAAATGGTAAATGGTATCATATGATTGCTTACTGTGTATGTGCTGATCTTTGCTGGAATTTGATGATCACTCACATCAGCATACATAACATCCACTGAGAATGTACTAGATTTATAAAGTGTCAAAGCTTTGATGCTAGGAATTTGGTTTCCTTTAGGAAATATAATTGTAGACTGCTGGTGGTCTGGTGCACCATTTTGTGCATCAGGGGCAGCTCCTTTCCAAGACAAGGCGATTGGGAAGGGGAAGTTCTCATGAACCTTTGAAACAAAAAAAAAAGGTAAATATCAGAATCTTTAACATACCACCATTCAAGCCAGAACCCGCCGATTTAACAAACATATCCATAGACAAGTTACACCATGCAACCAAATCATAACAGTACCACTTAATTAATGACAAGCAACAAACTTTTTTCAAGTAGATGATAAGCAGAGTTTACGTCAATACCAATGCAAATAAAACATGCAAAGAGCAGTACCTGAAACTCGCGCACTTTGAATGTAGGGCTGAGAATAGCACACTGTAGGGCACAACCACGGGAAACACACTCACTTGCATTCATAGTGCGTCTAGGCTCTTTGCCAAAGAACTCTGTCAATATCCTAATAATTGCTGGCACACGAGAGCCTGATCCAACAACCTCAACTGAGTGAATGTTTTCCACAGTTAGCCCTGCATCCAGAAGTGACTTTTCCAGTGGAGCTTTCACACGCTCAAGTATTGGAATACTTATCTGCTCAAACTCATCCCTCTTGATAAAACCCCTAACATCCTTCTCATCCATCAAGCATTCAATGTTCAGTGGTGCCTCAGGGTTCGCACTCAGCATTTTCTTTAACTTCTCACATGCGGCACGTAGCCTGAGACAAGCACGAGCATTTTGATACACATCAATCTTGTATTCATCCTTGAACTTAACAGCAAAGTGATTGAAAAGAGCCTCATCAAAGTCTCTCCCACCAAGAGACCGATCATACGCATGAGACAAGATTTTTAGCTGCCCCTTCTTGAAGCCTGCAATGCAGACCTGCATACTGGCATGGCCAACATCAATAAATGCAACATTGAGCTGGTCATTCTCAGGTAAGTCCGTTTTATAGATACCATAAGCCAATGCCGTCGCCGTTGTCTCATGGAACAACCGCAAAGGATGCAGCCCAGCAATAGTGGCAGCATCAACAACCGCCCTCCTCTGAAGATCAGTGAAATACACAGGGATCCCAATGCAGCAATCTACAACTGCTGCATTTAGATTACTCTCAGCTATGGTTTTCAGGTTTGAAAGAACCATTGCCAGCACTTGGGTTGGCGTGAAGACCCTCTGCTCACCAAGATACCTCGCGTGGATCAGCGGGAACCCATCAGGCCCTTCAGTTACCAAATAAGGCAGTGATTGAAGGTCGCGTTGGAGCTCAGGATCAGAAAACTTCCGCCCAACAAGCCGCTTGATCTGGGACACAGAGTTCTTTGGATTCATCATTGAAGATGCAGCCCCAGCAGTACCAATGAAACGTTGCTTCTCTCCAAAGCAAACGATGGCAGGGGTCTCACGCTTCGACTCATCATTGAGAACAACATCAATGCCCCGTTGCCGCGCCACCGCGACAATGCAGCTCTCATTCCCAACATCAAATCCCACAACGCTCATTTTCTCAATCAATCTATAAAAATCCCTATAATTTACTTCTTACCACCGTGTTCCACTATCTCCGGCGATCTGAAACAATTAAACCATCACACTACAATCACGATCTACACGGATCTGTTCAAAAATTAGGTTTTGAACGAAAAATACCAATCAAATCGCTAAAAATAAAGATCTAGGGTTTAGATAAACCATTCTAAGAATCAAAATGCATACCCCTATTTAAATCGATAGATTCCACGTTCCTAAACGGAAATGGTAGACGGATCTGATTGAAAAGCTAAGGATTAGGGTTTGAGAATCACCTTTTCAGGAACCTGCGAGGGATCGACGATGGTAGTAAGAGGCCACGCTATGTCTCTCCTTCAACGAAGAGACGGAGCCGTAATGGCGGAGGGGTTTAAAAGGACCACGGCCGTCGCTTTTTCTAGAAGCATCGAATCCGAGAGGAGTCGGAGCTGAGACTAAAATACATGGAAAATGGTGTATCCACTACGAAAACCAGATGTGCGGTCGAGATTGCGTTCAGGTGGGATATTCTAGAGACGTCTATAGAACTTGGACCGAACTGTGATTGTCTTGCGGTCTAATAAAAGGGTGTGGAACTGATTGGGCTTGGTCTATTTGGGTGTACTTTGATCAAATTTGAACTCTGGGTTGTAATATGAATTAATGATCAAATTAAAGTGGGTTTTTTTTGGTATCTTGGTCCCTAAAAGAATTCCAACGATCGGGTTTATATTTCTGGGAGTGTGGACATTGGTTGTGATAGGTGGTCCCAGCGCACACGTGTGCGTGGATACTGCCCTCATGTTTGCTCCGCCGCTCATATTACCAAAAAAAGAAAATATATATGAAATAATGAATTTTATTAGCAGCATAATCTTTTTTCTAATTGATTTAAACATCAAAAATGCTGTTTAACTGGTGCATTGTAATAATAAAAACATATATTAAAAAAAAACAGTGAATGTTTAATGATTATGCATTTTTGAGATACTAATACTTCATGAAATATTTTTTTCCTAAATTTTAGTTGTTTTTTAACATATTTTGTGACATTCATAAAATAAAATCATCATTTAAATCTCATAATTTTTTTTTTATTTTTTATTTTTTATTTTATCTTTTCAACAATTAAATTGATGATGATGCTACAATCACAAAAACTAAAAGAGGCATACATTCCAAGTAATAAGTTCAGAAGTTTATAAGCTAAGGATTTCGAAGATCAGTTATAACCTGTTCATTAATTAACAAATTTATATATCATTGAATACATGGCGATATGCATACAACCGGAAATATCGATCAAAAGTACATATTATGGGTCTAGTGGTATCTGCAATTAAAATGCGTTGGAGTAATTCACGATTGGCTCTCAAATTGAGTCCTCGCCCATAAATGGGAGAACAGTTTGGGTAATTCACCTGATAAGCATAAAACTCCCAAGTAGCTGATCATTCGCAGGGCCTCTTTCTATATTCTCCTTATAACGCTCATCAATAGGATCACCTTGCTGCATTCAAAATCCACTTTCAGATGTGTACAATACTCCCCAATTGAAAATGAATGCAGAAACCCAAGGAGGGGAAGAGACTTCTTCAATTCCTCCAGCTTAGCAATATAAACACCCTTCGTTTCATCCTCACCATCTCCATACAGCCAATCCTCAACCTCTTGCAGCTTAGTAGCAAATGCTTCCTTCTCTGGTCCTGATACGAACTCCTGATACTTTCATGGAGCTGAATACATGAAGTTGCACAACGAAATTATTAGAACATACAATCATTTATTCAGATTGGTGATAGAAGACAAGGCAAAGGGGCATAATTTACCTTGTTTCGCATGTCATAAACATATGAATCCACAGCATTCTTCTTGTCTTTGGTTTCTTCCAATACTCTATCTTGCAAAGCCATTTCAAATTCTTTTTCAACAGCCTTCTGAAGGTCTGCAGCTGACATTCCTCCATAAACAAATTCGGTAACTGGGATGTTAGTTCATTTGACCATCTTCCTGGGAAGCCTCAACCTTCAAGCGCAATCATGGATTAAACAACTAAGTTCCAGCAAAACTTAAAAGCAAGGAAAAGAGGACATCCTATGTGGAATAGTTTTGCTAAAACAATCACCAGGGCAAAGTGAATCTTGCACATGCAACAGCATTTCTAAGGTAGTTCTTCATGCTCATAATTGTGGTTTTTATACATGTAGATTAGTGAATTGTCACGAAAAGGAATCAAGATAGAATCTCCAGAAGGATAATGATAAGAAAGAGTGAACCAAACTTATGCTATGTGCCAAGGGTAAAAGATCAGAAGCATAAAGCAAACAATGTTCAAGACTAACCTGAATAACATTAAAGGAGTGCATATCATCCTTACCAAGTGATACAACAAACAGAATCATCAGTCAGCAATAAAGAGATAAGTAAATGATAAAAACTAATCACTTTCACTTTGCCAAAAATCTAACTTAATACCCATCCTTATGAAAAGAGCACTGTGTAAGGAGCAAGAACAGATTAGGAATACAAAACCCTGAATTGCACCCTACAACAAGGATTTTAAAGCTTGTGTCTCATTGAATCTATAGGTATACTATTCAGGAGATGCGTGCTCAAAACTAGATATACTACCAATGATGGTCCACCCCCATGGTATTTAGGAATTCAATATTTGAACCACACCAAATTTCAAGAGAGATTCACTAAGATGATAGAAGGTGACGTCTTTTAAGAAAAGGAAGGTTAAAGACATGACTTGCATCCTACATGCTAGAATTTCAGTGCAAGATTTGGTGAGAGATGGGTACAACAGGGCCTTAATGAGCCACTTCATTTTTACCTAAAAATACAGAAGCAAAGGCACCACTTATAGCTCAACCGATTCATCAAACTTAAAAATCAAGCTGATAACAACATTAAACACACTTAAGTACGAGGATACACGGTCTGCACAATTTCTAATCGTGCATATGAACAGTAAATTAACCATTATGTCCAAATAAAATCATCAAAATTTTAGTATAACTGAAGAAAAACTACTCTTCAAATGGAAGAATCTGTAACTCAGAGATGAATTCATAAAATGAGTAATGAGTGGCTTGACAAACATGGTCACAGCCAAAGACAGAAACAAAGACAAAATAAAAAAGGAAAGTCAGAATGTAAAATCGCCAGAAAGATAATTAGCATTTACCAACCTTGTTCAGGAATGAAAAAGAAAATTAAACAGTTTTGAGAAATCCAAATGCCCGAAAGCTCACACAATGTGGACGACCTCACAGGTTCAATACAAAACAAAATGAACTAAACTTATCCAGGGAGTTCATGAGATGAAATTATTATGGGAGATTATTAACATGAATACATAAAGTACACTTGTAAGCAATAATTAAACCCGCTGAACAACATGGATAAAGAGTAGAATCAAACAACTGATCATCACATCGGATAATCACATAATTTGAACTAAAGACTGATACTACCAAGCAAGCAGATAGACAAACATAGAAGGAATAAAAATCCTGATTACGTGTGAAGCTGTGGTTATTTGTAAGTGGTCTTAAAAATGCAGTCAGAAAGGAAGATTTTGAAACAAGCACAGAAACAGAGTGATAAAGAATGACAGAAAGTGAAAAAGCTTGCCTTATGGAATAATAATTGCAGAACACCTGATAGCAAGATGGTAACTGGTAAGTATAAGATTTTTATACTTTTGCATCTGCATCCATCTGCACAGGTTTGTCTTCAGGAGCTGGTGTTCCATTTTCAGTTCCAACACAAGAACCATTAAAGTCAGTCTTAGCATCCTGCATGTTTACATCATTTTCAGCTGCAGAGACGTTGTTGCTTTTTTCATCTGTATCCATCTTTATACTTTCTTTATGTGATTCCTTTGCACTTGATATTGGGATTTCAATTTACTTCTCATCTAAAGAAGAAAAGACTTTTTGATGAAAAAGAGCATCAGAAATAATTGATTAGTCTTATGACACAAAATAAATGGTGGATTATCTTAAACTTACAGTGGCAGACTCAACAGAAACGATCCCATGTATATTCAGTCTGACCTTCACTTTAATTTTTAGCTCGTTCACCTTTTGTGGATTGGAAAGGACCAATCTATTTGAGAATAAACATAAATAAAATAAAATAAATAAATAGCAATATGTCATAAGGTAATTCTAAAATGACAACAGTTGATAATCCAACACTTTCCACATACAGTGTATGTGCCGATCTTTTCCGGGGATTGCAAACCTTCAATATTAGTATACATTACGTCAACAGAAAATGTACTTGATCTATAAAAGGTCAGAGCTTTGACACTAAGAATTAGGTTTCCCTTGGGAAATACAACAGTATTCTGTTGGTTATCTGTTGTTCCATTCTCTGAATCAGGAGCAGATCCTTCCCAAGACAAGGCAATGGAATAGGGAAAACCATCATGAACCTTCAAATGTAAATATCAAATGATAAGCTAACAGCAAACATACAACATTTCAAGCCTAAGAATGCCCTTGTCTAGATATGTTTCTTCAAAAAAAAAAAGTTTAGATTAACACATACGGGCAAAAAATTAAGAAAACCAGAACCAAATTAGAGTATCATCTTCACAATCAATACCTTGAAATGTAAAGAAGAGCTGCAGAGCATTCAGAAATACATGTAAAGAGTTTCTTAAGGACATGTATCAAAAGCATTGGAAGAGACTGTAATATCAGTGAGAAGTGGAGGTTTGATACATACACAAACAAAGCCTGAGACTTCTCAGCGACCTCCTCGTTCAAAAGCAATATGAGTCCTTCCAAAGCCGCCTCCGTCGTAATCATCTCTCATTGAAGAGCCTGCGCTTGCTTTCATGGTTCCACCACCTCCGATCTTATCCAATGCCTTTTTGCCTCTCTTGACTTCCGTAAAGAACTGATCCAAGCCGAAAGGATCGCTCTCTTTCTCCTCCTTGTCAAACTCGACTGGTCTGTCCCTCTTGTTAGGCCTATCAGATGTGCCAGTGAATGCCTTGTCTGGTTTGAACCGCTCAGTCTTGAGGACCTTCTCTAACTGCTCATCAGCACCGCCATACATATCAGAGTCGGTGTCTTTCTTAGGACGGTAGAGGGTCGAAAGAGTAGGTTGTGTTGTGAAGAGACCCTTGTCATAAATGTTATACTGGTCATCATTAGCAAACCCACACTCCATTCCCTTCTCCTGGTTGAACAGGCTTTGATCAGACATGACTTCCCCGGCACGCCCAGCTCCAGTGTTAGCCATACCGAGAGCAACCTTCTCACTAATATCACGGTCCCTATCCCTTGTGATCTTGCTCTTCTTGCCCATTGCCGCATCTTTGGCTTCTAACCTTCTTTCCCTCTCCCTCTCACGCCTTCTCTCCTCACGGATTTTTTCATGTTGCAGCCTCTGCTCCCTTTCCTCCCTGGTTTCCTTCCTTTTTTCCCGTGAAGATGTAGGTGCAGGACCAGCAGAAGCTGGAGCAATTCCGGTCCTCTCCGATCGAGCCTTCTGTGCTAAAGCTCGAAGCTCTTGTTCCTTTCTATCCTTCTCCTTCAGCAGCATTTCTTTATGCACCTTGGACCTCATGGCAACAGCTTCTCTGGCCTTCTGCTCTGCCACATACAAAACCTCTGAGAGCTTCGCAAAATTATCATTGATTTGTACATCTTGCAGCCCCCTTCCATCAGCAGCAAGACGCTTGTCGACAGGAATGGTGTAACCTTTGGGATTCTTCCAGTTAGAAAAGCAAGGTGGGATCATCCACTCCTGCTGGTCTTTCACACTCACCGGTCTTGGCGGGGAGTGCATTACAGGCACTGGCGGGGATCCCGGCCCCTTAAGCATTCTCTTGTGCTTGAATTTGGGAGGCTCAAGGGGGTCAACAGGCACCTCCACCGTTCTTATAATCCTCTCCTTAGCACCTGAATTAAAGGCTGCTGATTGCTGAGAGGATTTGTACTTGATAAACTTGGAATCAAAGGACTGAGTAGGAACATTCTTTGGCTGTGCAGCACTCAGCCTAACATTAACAATCTTCTCCAAAGCTGCTTTGGTTCTTGCCGTCGTTTCTTTGATCTCCTTCTCCATCTCCTCTGCTTGTTGATCCTCCTCTGACACAACCTTGGGAACAAGATCCTTGTGCTGAGAACACACAATCTTGGAAGCATTCTCATTCTGCTTCACAATTGCATCAAAAGCAACTTTGCCCTGAGAATCAGCAGTGAGAGGAAGGATCCTAGACCCAGGCTTCTGGTCCTTCCGACCCATACGAAGGGGATACTGTGCCACATGGATCTCCGGGAATGCACCACCATCACCAAAGTCCTCGAGCTTCCTCGGAACAAAGCCTGATCGTTTGCCATAGGGTGGAACTGGGTTCGGTTTGATCACAGCGGAATGCTGAGATTCTGAAGAAGAAGAAGAAGAGCTGAACCTCTCCTTGAACCAAGGGTCATTTGAGTGATCATAGAAAGAGAAACTTGAAGATTTAGCAGCAGGAAGGATATCCTTGAGGGCCATGATTCTCCAACTGAGTAGAGATTTAGCAAATCCACAAATAAAAGAAAACAGATGAAAATCTTACCACCAACCAACCGGGAGATCAAATTAACGCCGCCGCCGCCGCGTGCGTCCGAGATAAGATCCCGATCCAGCAACAGGGTTAGGGTTTGAAGCCGAGAGCCGCCAAGAAGATAAGAAACCGATTTTTTTTTTTTTCTTAAATTGCACACAAGTATACAACGTCTTCGTCTTAATATCTGGACTATTTGCACGATTATCCAACTTCCTCCTCTTAATGCTTCTTTTTTTTTTTTGAACAAGGCCCTAAAGACCAGTCAAGTTAGGACAGGCGCACGAGTTGGACTATCAGAGGGTTCACTCAGGGGGGCCCCGTCTTTTACTACCCAAAGGGTTCACTGCAGTCTTTTTACTACCCCGACTACCAACCCCAAAGCTGTGCATGTAGCCACACCCACTGGGTGGCCCACAATACACGACTTTCGCCTCAGGAGGAGAATCAGGCAGAGGTTCGATGCTCGTGAGCGGAGGACCTTGCCGCTCGGCCAAGAGGCCTTTGGCCTCTTAATGCTTCTATTATCCTCACTAAAGAAATAACTCAGAAAAAAAAAACTCACAGGAGAACACTCAATTTATTGCACACAATTATTTATTATTTCTTCATTATATGTCTCCTTATACAGATGAGAGTGTACTATTCTCACTCTAATTCATATTCGAGATGAATCTTAATCCAATTTAGCTTCAAAGATCAAATCATGATCAAATTAAGATTATATCTTTTTATCTCATATCAATCTATACAAGGTTAACTTAAATCAGATAGCACGATGGATTAGACCACATTGGTTCAAACATATTAAACACAGTAATATTTTATTTACTTCATTAATATATAATTTTTATATATTAAAATTATAAAAAAAAATATAATCATTATCTTAATTTATGAAATTATTATATTATTTAAACTTAACAAAATTAAATATTTAAATTAAGATAGCAATAATATATAATATATATAATTATATTATTTTAAATATCATTTAATAAACACTGTAGTTTGAAGAATCAACGAACTAACCAAAAAGTACATGTAAATACAATAATATGAAAAAGAAAAATTAATATAATTTTCTATTTTTATTGAAATCAACACCTACTCATAATTGAACAACCAGCTTGGTTCGATAAACAAAGATATGTTAAGTACCAACTTTCATAAGGAAGGTTGATAATTCATTCCTCCAACTAAAAGAGGGTGATGAATTTAAATCACACTTACATATACGATTGGTATGGACAGATCGGACATGTGTCTCTTTCTTGAAGCCATCGACTGATGCAATGTCTATGGAAACGGTGATAGCATGGCAAACGGATTATCTCTGCACCTCTAACATACTGTTCCTTACAAAAAGCACATCCATCTTCGCTATAGTATCCAACATACTCCTCAAGTATCACTTTCATTTTATACATCTCCTCGGCTATAACCAACTCAAATGTAGCAGAGGTGTTGTTGCGCAATGGAGATATCACTTCAACAAGAGCAGTAGTAATTTGGCGAAGAAACACCCTACGCCAAACCACAGGTAGTCCAGACCAGACATGATTTCCCGACATTATAGGATACATTGAATCCAAAGCAGAATGCATTGAATCCAATGCAGAATCAGAGAAGGGAGGAGAAGGAACATCAAGGAGTATTAAGTTCTCTTCGACGGCGCCGGAAGTGCTTAAGGTGGTGTTTCTTTCACTACTGGACAACCAAAATCGATACATTAACATCCGATCATCGGCGAGACCACGGCCAAAGCGGTCATGATAACAAGTAGTTTTTTTTTTTTTGGTGTATAAGAGCCTAAGTGGTCAGCGATCACCGGCTAAGATTTCACCCAGGGCGTGGTGTGGCGCGGGATCGAATCTCGGCTACGCTGAGAAATGGGCGGTCCCACAGCTCAGTTCAAAAATTCGCCTCACACCACCCCTCTCAGCGCATCCTCGAACCCGGGTGGGTGTCGAGGAGCGCGACCAGTTTACCATCCGACCACATGGGTCGTGGTGTCATGATAACAAGTAGTTGGCATCACGGATGGTAGAGTAGTCAAGCATTGCAGTCGGGGACGCAAAGGAGTGGAGCCTGAATCATCAGGAAGTTGAGGGGACAGAGACAGAGACCAAGCCCAAGTACAAGACCAAAGCAAATCCATTGTTGTTTGTTGGCAGTAAAAGAAGCAGGAAACAAATGAAATTGAGTTGATATTTATAGTCTATAGACTTGGCTGGTATTTTTTTCTTAATTTTTTTAGAATTAGGATTGATTAGATAAATTCAAGGAAACAAAAGTTTAAATATAGGTTTTATCTAAATAAATAAATAAACAAAGCTATCCAAAATAATCCATATTTACATGTAATTAACTCGCTGAAAAGCTAAACGAGGCAACAAAATACTAAGAATATAACTAACAAATGACCCTCACAATCTTCAGGTTGAATTTTCAAGATTTTTTATTTACATTAAGGTATTTAATAATTTAAATATCATAAAAAATATATTTTCTTAAATTAAATTCTAGAAGAAAATATTTTAAGATTTGATTTAAAAAAATTATCTAAAAGGATTAATGATTTTAAATATTATTTTTTATTAACTAAGAAATTATTTTTTCAGTTTTAGCATTAAAAAAATTCCAAAAGAAATCATTTAGAATGAAGTATTCGGATTATGTTTTTACCTATCCATTTTAGTATTGAGGGATTAATAGTTATTTACCTGTACATTATTATTATTATTATTATTATTATTATTATATATATATATATATATATATATATATATATATATATTACAAAGTTAAAATGAGTCAAATTTTAATTTAAAAAATCTAAAAAATAAAAAAATGATAATGAGGTTTTGGAATGAGCAAATTATCTATTAGTCCCTTCACTGTTTGAGCACTGTTCACCTTTTTCCCCTACACACAAAAACCCCTATTTACACTAAGTCCCCACCCAAGGACCTCAGTAAAGTGATGCAAAGTTGCCGTAGACCTACAAAGGAAACTCAAGTAATCGCTCAAGGGACCTACAGTGAATTATCTATTTTGGAATTTTCTCAAAATTTTGGATTTTTTTATTTTAAACAATATTTATCTATGTTACATAGCGGAAAATGAGTCAGATAATTTTATTTTTGAAAATTTAAAAAACAGAAAATTAAATTTTAATTTTAAAAATTATTTATCATATACATAGCGAAAGAGAGTGAGTCGAATAATTTTAATTTTAATTTTTTTTAAAAAAAACTTAATTAAATTAAGATTTTGAAATTTCTCCATAATTTTGAATTTAAAATAATAGAAATATCTTAGAATTTTGAATTTTTTGAATTTTAAAAAATATTTATATATATTACATAATGAGTCCGATAATTTTGATTTTGATTTAAAAAACAGATAATTAAATTGAGATTTTTAATTTTTGTTTTTTTTCATAATTTTGAATTTAAAATAATATAACTATCTCATAATTTTAGATTTTTTAATTTTAAAAAATATTTATCTATATTATATAGTGAAAGGGAATAAGTCGGATAATTTTAATTTTAATTTTTTTTAAATAAATAATGAAATTGATATTTTAAATTTTTTTTCATAATTTGAAATTTAAAATAATATAGATATCTATATATAGAAAGAACAGTTACACGCTCCTCTCAAACTTTTTTTGGTTGAATTTAAAATAATATAAATATCTATCAATCTATATAAATATTTTATTTTATTTTAATTGGATGTTTCATGTGATGTAATGTGGTATGATGTTTTATTTCTTTTATTTTTCTTTAATTTTGAATAGATGTTTTTATGAGAGGGCAAATTCTCTGTTAGTCTCTGCACTATTTGACACTATTCTCTACCTAAAACACATACCCAAAATACTATTACACTACGACCCTACACACCCCCAGGACCTATAGGCAATTTGGACACTATTTAAGGGACCTATAATTAATTACTAGTTTATAAGATGAGATGAAAATATATAGAATATACACGATTCTCATCACCAACTCATTATAGGGTTGAAACTCCAAACCGCCAAACCGCCCCAAGCTATTAAGCCAAAACCGTTGAAACCGAAAATAAATTGGTTTGGTTTGTTTTGAAATCGATTGATATTCGGTTCGATTCGATATGAAATTTCAGAAATGCAGTTTGAACCGAACCGTACCGCATATTCCTACTTTTAATGTGATTGAACCAACATATGTCATCCGACTTGGTTTAACATGGATTGATATGAGATGAGGATAATTATAAAAAAAAATTATGATTTATCTCACACTTTTTTCTATATAAGGAGAGATATGATAGAGAATAGATGTGTAATTATGATTTATTTTTCAAACTGCGGTTCAAACCGAACCGAACCAGTTTGGTTTCGTTTCATTTTTCAAACTGTTCGGTTCGGTTTGTTTTGACTTTTTTCAAACCAAAAAATATTGGTTTGGTTTGGAAATTCGTCCAAATTGACCCAACCAAACCGATTTTAGCCCTAACTCATTATTGGAACTGAAACTTTTAACCGGATGAAGATCAAATTCAAATAATAAGAATGGTCTTTTAGCATAAATTCATTAATCTAAATATTTTTTAATACTTTAAAACTTTAAATAATTAATTTTTTAGTTCATTGAAACTAATACAAAAAATCAAATCTTAAATTACAAAGAGTAGGATCATACATTGATGCGCCAGAACCACTAAAACATGGACCTGATCTCAGTGGAGTCTTCCACAAAATTAAGCTGACAAACAGATAAAAATAAAGAAATATGGTTTATTCATTTTTGTAAATAATAAAAATAAAAAAACAAATAAGGACTCCATTATTTCTTGGTCATAGCATGTTGGGATGATGTCCAAGACAAGATGTGCTGAAGCTGATATGCTGAGCATATGTGCCAATGAGCTGATATGTTGAGCAGATGTGCCGATGTGCTGATATGGTGAAGCAGATGTGTTGAAGCTGATATGCCGATGTCTTTGGTATCTTTGAGATATGCGATGTGTTGATATCTTTGAAGCAAATGTCTTTGAAATTTGATATCTTTGAGCCGATGTCTTTGAAGCATGATGTGCTGATGTCAAACTATTGTGATATTGATCACAAGGTGAAGTACCTTGTGATGATGAAAGTAAGGCAAGCAAGAGAATGACTGTTGAGTGTCACTCAAGTCAAAATAAAATGTGTTTTGGAAAACACGCTATGATGGTAGAAATGAAAAGTTAAAAAGCATCCAGTGTAGTACATAGACACATACATAGAGATAGAGAGAGAAAGTGAAATCTGAGGTGATAGTTGACTTTTTGAAGAACAAAAAGAATAAGGAGAAGAGAGATTTCCTTTGTTGAAGAAGAATATAGGTTAAGTTCTGTAGTTCTACGGGGAGGTTTGTTGTCTAAGTATATGTGCTCAGATTTGTGTCTTCTTAATTAGATCTTCTTCTTGTAAAAGGTTTATCTCAAGTTAGGGCATCAATTTGCGATTTTGTATTGTTCTCTCTCTGATTTAGTGAAATTTTTTGCTTGCCGGTGCCCCGTGGTTTTTCCCTCGATTTGTAGGGTTTTTCACGTAAAATCTTTTGTGTGCTTTCCTCTACTTTGTTACTCTTCTCCTCCCCTACATCTCCTACATCACAAGCTTCCGCAACATAGCATAGATCAAAAGCACATATATAATGTTTACAAAGATAAAGCAAAATCAAAACTAGACATGTACCCTAGACTTAAATTCTTGTGAAGATGTCTGAACTGGGCCTTGCAAAAATCAGTAAAATTTCGCAATCCATGGAATATGAGAAGCATGCCTAGTTAATTTTGAGGTTTGAGACAAAAAAGAATGTTCTTATTTCGCAGATATTTGTTATTCAATAGTATCATATATGTTAATTTACATTCTTCTATACCGAGGGTGTTATGTATTCAATAGTATTTTATTTGTTATTCAATAGTATCATATATATAGGAGAACGGGGAATGAAGTACAAATCCATTATAAGAACATGTCACATACAATTAGGGCCGGCAATGAGCCGAACTTGAACGAGCTGAACCCAGCTCGAGTTCAGCTCGAAATTCTATTATTTAACTCTAATTCGGCTCGAGTTTGAATAACCTCAAAATTTTAAGTAAAAGTTTGAGTTCCATTTGAAAATACTCGAAATTATAAAAATATATTCATAAATTAACTATATAAATAATGAACATAATTAGATACCATTATTTTAATATTCAAAAAAATATTTTAATGCCAAAGACCCGCGGGTCGAGCGGCAAAGGTCCTCCGCATCCTGGTAGTAGAACTGAGTTCGAATCCTCATGGTGACGGAGTGCATCGCGCAGGATTTGGTAGTCACTCGGGCGGGTTCCGTACTATACGGGGCCCAGTGATAGTCCTGCCTGCGCGTGTCCTATCTGGGTGGGTGGGGTTTATCCCCTTATTCAAAAAAAAAAAAAAAAAAAAAAATTAATTGAAGCAAGTGAAGTTAACTGTATTCTTCGACTCGTTTATTTTTTGAGCTCCAATTTGAGTTTAAGTTCAATTTGTTATTAAAATAATCGAATTGAACTCAAGCCAATATCGAACCGAACTCGAGTTGCTCACGAACAGTTTGATTGTTTGCCAGCCCGATACAACTAGGAGGCGCACACTATATATACCTATGAATTATTGATACACATGGGGTAAATACCAGGTTCTTTAAGATCATTGATACACATGGCTTATGACTTGGGCCGAGCGAGAGAAAAGCATGGAGATGATGTTTAGACACAATTAACAGATATGATGCATTGATGCTTAGAGGTGTTACCAGACCTTATTTGTTTTATGCTGTGGAGGTGGCAGCAGCATCTGATTTTTCGGTGTCCATTGACTCCCGTGGAGCTACTTCTGCTGCCTTGCCATTTGCATCAGTAGCCGGGTCTGTCATCTCATCGTCTCTAGTTTGCTGCTCATTGGCGGGCTGTGGTGGGGATGCTGGTGTTACCATTGGTGGTGGAGTCTGTGGCTTGGGAGGAGCTGGCTTTGGTTTCACATTGATCGGCCTGCAAAACCTGTGAAGCAGGCATTTTCAGCATCTTTACTTGGACCAAAAGAGAACATTTTAGAAAATAAGTGGTAAGTACTACTTGTATCATGTAATTCTCAAGTTTATTATTACTATAACAAAGCAGGTGAAAAAAAAAAATTGGCATGAAAAGATGTACCAATGTGAATTTAAGCTGTGGAAACTGATAGCAAAAGAGCAGGTGAAAAAAAAAATGATTAAAAGACACTGTTTTAGAAAATAAATGATCAAATTAAGTGCTACTTGTATCATGTAATTCTCAAGTTTATTATTACAATAACAAAGCAGGTGAAAAATAATTGGCATGTAAAGATGGACCAAGCTGTAGAAACTAGAAATTGATAGCAAAAGCCACAAATTTACTAAATATTTTGAGAAAATTGTACCTGTCTTAGGGCTTTTGCCTTTCTTTTCAAATCAGCAAATAGAAGTGGGGATATGTATCATGTATCAGTTATATATATATATTTTTTACCAGTTCATTAATTAACAAAGTTATATCACTGAATATATTGGGATATGTAAACAACCAGACTTATTGATCAAAAATACATATTAAATACCTCATGAGTCACGATACATGAATATTCCAACCACTTGAGTATTTCCAACATTCTACAAGAACTTTTATATTACCTTACACAAGAAGACCATATGAAAAAAAAAGAAACATAAGGAAGAGGCCACTTAATTACAGTAGCATCATTTAAAAGTCATGGTTCCACCACCAATGCCTTCTTGCCTCTCTGGACTTCAGTAAAGAACTGATCCAAACCGAAAGGATCAGTCTCTTTCTCCTCCTTGTCAAACTCGACTGGTCTGTCCCTCTTGTTAGGCCTATCAGATGTGCCAGTGAATGCCTTGTATGGTTTGAACCGCTCAGTCTTGAGGACCTTCTCTAACTGTTCATCAGCACCGCCATACAAATCAGAGTCGGCGTCTTTCTTAGGATGGTAGAGGGTTGAAAGAGTAGGTTGTGTTGTGAAGAGACCCTTGTCATAAATGTTATACCTGTCATCATCAGCAAACCCAGATTCCATTCCCTTATCTTGGTTGAACAGCCTTTGATCATACATGACTTCCCCGGCACACCCAGCTCCAGTGTTAGCCATACCGAGAGCAACCTTCTCACTGATATCACGGTCCCTATCCCTTGTGATCTTGCTCTTCTTGCCCATTGCAGCATCTTTGGCTTCTAACCTTCTTTCCCTCTCCCTCTCACGCCTTCTCTCCTCACGGATTTTTTCATGTTGCAGCCTCTGCTCCCTTTCCTCCCTGGTTTCCTTCCTTTTTTTCCCGTGAAGGTGTAGGTGCGGGACTGAGGAGCTGGAGCAATTACAGTCCTCTCCGATCGAGCCTATACGTGCTAAAGCTCGAAGCTCTTGTTCCTTTCTATCCTTCTCCTTCAGCAAACATTTCTTTATGCACCTTGGACCTCATGGCACTTGACTTCTACGGCCTTACGCTGCCGCCACATAAAAACCTCCGAGAGCTTACTTAAAATTATCATTGATTTGTACATCTTGCGACCCTCTTCCATCGCCAGTGACAAGGCGGCTTGTCGAGAGGAATGGTGTAACCTTTAGGATTCTTCCGGTCGAAAATGCAGGGTGGGATCTTCCGATCCTGCTGGTCTTTCAGTGGTGACGGTCTTGGAGGGAGTGTATCACGAGGCACCGGAGGGGATCCGATGCCTTAGGGACTCTCTTGTGCTTGAATTTGGGAGGCTCAAGGGGTCACGCATCTCCTCCATTAGTATAATCCTCTCCTTAGCACTGGATCAAAGGGTTTGTACTTGCTAAACTTGAAATCAAGTCTTGGTAGGAACATACTTTGGGCATGTGCAAAGACTTCGACCTAACATTAACAATCTTCTCCAAAGCTGCTTTGGTTCTTGCCGTTGTTTCTTGGATCTCCTTCTCCATCTCCTCTGCTTGTTGATCATCCTCAGACACAACCTTGGGAACAAGATCCTTGTGCTGAGAATACACAATCTTGTAAGCATTCTCATACTGCTTCATAATTGGATCAAATGAAACCTTGCCCTGAGAATCAACAGTGAGAGGAAGGATCTTAGAGCAAGGCTTCTCTGGCTTCCGACCCATACCAAGAGGATACTGTGCCACATGGATCTCAGGGAATGCACCACCATCACCAAAGTCCTCGAGCCTCCTCGGAACAAAGCCCGATCGTTTGCCATAGGGTGGAACTGGGTTCGGTTTGATCACAGCGGAATGCTGAGATTCTGAAGAAGAAGAAGAGCTGAACCTCTCCTTGAACCAAGGGTCCTTTGAATGATCATAGAAAGAGAAACTTGAAGATTTAGCAGCAGGAAGGATATCCTTGAGGCCCATGATACTCCAACTGAGTAGAGATTTAGCAAATCCACAAATAAAGTAAAACAGATGAAACCAACCTGGAAATCAAATTAACGCCGCCGCGTGCGTCCGAGATAAGATCCCGATCCAGCAACAGGGTTAGGGTTTGAAGCCGCGAGTCGCCGAGAAGATAAGAAACCTATCTTCTTCTTTTTTCTTAATTTGAACACACAGCTATACAACGTCTTCCTCTTAGGCCTTGTTTGTTTCATGGTTTTCATGGTTTCGTAATATATGGTATGGTTTACTTTCCTGTTTGTTTTCATTTCCATTTAGATAGTATAGTTTTCTATGGTTTTTTGATGGTTTCCCATGGTTTAAAAACTTCCATTTTTGATGGATTTTTCAAACCACCGATTTGGTGGTTTCTCATGGTTTTAATTTTTTTCTACCAAAAATATCCCTACCAATTTACTTCAATCCCTTCTTCTACCCTAGTAAAATCAAAGAAAGTTATAATCTCCACAAAAAGTCTTATCTTTTGTTAATTTTGTATATTAATTTTATTATAATTTTATCAATTTTAAATTAATGGTTAATAATTTGACATATATATTTTGTAAGATTTTAATAAAAATTATTTATACTTTAGTTGAATTTAATTTTTGATCATAAATCATTGAATTTAATATTGTTTTTTGCAGGTGTACCCCTGAATAAAACATAATTGCATACATACTTCTAAATAATAAGTATAATTACGTATATACCCATGGGGTTAATCAGATGAAAAACGGTCAGTTAACAAACGGTAAACATGCGAAATAACCATTATACCCTTTACATATATACCCTGAAAGTTTGTTTGACTATAAATTTACAAATACCCCCTTTAAAAATATAAAATTTAAAATTGCTAAGATATATAAAGAGAATTATTTTGAAAATTTTCCAACACTTAACTGAAGTTGTAACCATGGTTAAAATAATCTTATTAACTTCTATCATCGAAACCTAACAATAGGGGCATATCCATAATTCAACCCGTTTTTCAGGGATATACAAGCAATTATGATTTTTTCAGGTGTAAATATGCAATTATGAAACTTTGAAGGATATATAACCAATTTTTTCAATTTAACATGATTTCATATTAATTTGTGTTTGAGGGTATTCTGGTCATTTTATTATTTCTACAACCATACCATACCATCAAAACAAACACAAACAACTAATTAACCATACCATACTATACCATCTTTCCAAACATGATAAACAATACTTACAATACCATACCATACTATACTATTAGTGCGAAAATTGGATTTAGGGCCCAATTTCAGCCTAACAATTGAATTTATATTTTGGGAGTGGCTATCCTAGAATGAGATCGAGAGAGAATCCAAGCAAGAGAGAGAGAAAACCGATTTACGTAGAAAAACCCCTAAGAGGTGGGGAAAAAACCACGGGAGAAAGAATTCTCACTATAAATGGTCAAAGATACAAGAAATCTTACAACCATTCTCGAAATGGAAAGTTGGAAAGAAAATAGATTCCGTTTCCAATTCGGCAGAGCTTCGCTACTTGGATCTCAGAATGTCCAAAATGAACAATGATCCTTGCCTTTTATAGGCATGGGTCGTCTTGAAACTGCACGCTTCTCAATTAGTCCGCGTGTTTGCGGTAATTCAATCCGGCTAAGTGCCCGACTAAGCGCCCGACTAAAATTTGTCTCCAGTATAACTATTCTAGAACTTTACGGAATGCGGTACATCCACGTATCCTTCTTCTAGAAGGTTGGGGACAATATGGTCAATCATCGGTTCTGTCATACCTGCACCTGTTTAATGAGGTTCTTTCCGATACCGGTATAACTTATAACCGCTCCGTCGTAATTGGTTCATATCGGATCGACATGGAGCTTTGTAGTGGGTTAATCCGATATGGTGAGTCACCTATATCGGAACGGCATGCTGTAATGTTAGTGTGATCTCCTGGACTGTCGTCCCGACACGTGGTTTTCTTGGATGGGTGCCACGTGTTCCAATACTTTCATCCCTATCAATAGTCCCCCATTAAGTATGCTTGCGAATGAAATGAAGCTAAGCATTACTGTAATTTGACTGTGTTGGGACTATTACTTCGATATTTGCTTCAGTATCTTTATTCAATGCAGCTTTTTTCTACTGTTCTTGGATGACTTATCTGCCATAACATTCCTTTTCCTTTAATGCTTTCTGTTTTGCATTAATTACCCCCCATTCCTTAGCGTGAAGATACGATTTTTTGGAGATCGTGATGAGATGAAGCTCATGATGATACTGTCCTCTCATCTTCCACGTGTCAAGAATCTGAAGCGTTTTAGGTTTCTCTTTGTCTCTTGCCGTCAAATGGAAAGCTTTGCATCGTCGCTCACGCTGATCTTGAACGTTGATTTAACTCTCAAATAGTGTTGGAGAGTCTTCAATCGAATTTTAAAATCGTTCGAAGGTGGCGGCTTCCGTGCAAAACCCTCTTCGTTTCGTTCCTCAATTCGCCTTGCCTTTCAAGAAGCCATTAAATCTTCAATTCTCAGAAAGGATTTATTTGTTCAGGTACGAGGTTTTTCTCCAATTTCAGGATTTCGATCTCCATCGTTTTAGGGTCTGGATCTTTACTGCTTTAGAGTTTGCTTCATCAGTTCGTTTACGATGCCGAAGCTTGCTAGAGACCCAAAACGCTGCTCTTTTTCCTTTGTTAGCATCCTTTCCGAAGATAAGATAGATGTCTTAGTGAAAAAATACCATCTTTCATCTTCCAATATCTCTTATCGGGCTCCTTCTGCTACTGAGCATGCTTGTTCTCCATCTCAAAAAGAAGATCTCGTTGTTTATCATGATGCGCTCATAGCAGGACTTAGGTTGCCTTTTCCACAAATTTTTGTGGACATTTTTCGTCATTTTGGTCTGAATCCTTCTCAACTAACCCCAAATTCTTGGAGGATTCTCTGTGGTTTTGTTGTTGTTTCGATGCTTTGTGGGGTTGAACCATCTGCCCATTTATTTAGTCTTCTTTTCAATCTTAATCAAGACAGACGGTCCGATTGGTATTACTTTGGTGCCAAATCTGGCGCTGCTTTCCTTGGTTCTATTCCTGATTCGATCAAGGATTGGAAAAGCAAGTATTTCTTCGTTTCTAATACCGAGAGTTGGGGTTTTAACACTAAATGGGGAAATCCTTTTACTCCATCGGGCTCCAAAGCTAAAGAAAACCCAATTGAGACTGATTGGTTCAAAAGATTCAAGGGGTTCAGGAAGACTGCATTAGATAAATCCTTCTTATCAGATAAACGGCTTCAAGAGTGTGGATTGTACTTAGCTTTAGGTAGGATCACTTTGAATTCTTGATTCATACTTTTTTGAATGGTTTTATCATTTGCACGATCTGTATTTATTTGCTTTTTTACCAGAAAGGGACATGCCGCCGAAAACTTTAGCCGAGAGGATGCGGGCTATCTCTCAGACTGATAAGTCCAAAAAAAGGGGAAAAGAAGTCTTAAGTGAAGAAGTCCCCGCCCGGTACCAAAGAGGCTGAGAGAGGTCCAACCGATAACGCCTCCTTCTCAACTTGGTGTAGAGCATAGAAAAGAATCGATGCTCCTATCAATTATGAAACCGTAGAAGCTCCAATTATTGCGGCCTTCCTCCGCTCCGGTTGACGATCCGGTTATTAAAAGGAGGAGATTACTTGAAGGTCGCCGATAAAACTACTTCTATCCCCTCGCTCCATCTGGCCATGCTTCCTTAGAAAGAATTATTAAGGATGTATCTCGCCCAGCCGAAGGGAACGATTTCTTCTTCTTCTCTCCCGCTATATCGAACCCGATGTCTCTATTCCCGATGTGCCCATCGTGTTTCCTCACACTCTTCCCATCGGATCGGGTTTCGATATGCAGATTCTCGATCGGCCAAATTGCCCTCGTGATCGGATGAGCCTCGCTTCGATCGAAGGAATATATCTTCCGGATCGGGACCGGTCATCCGTCGAAAGAAAGGTATGAGTTTGGAACTTTTGAAAGATCACTCAATTTATCTTACACAATTATTTGTTATTATCTCATTATATATCTCCTTATATTGATGAGAGTATACTATTCTCACTTCAATCCATATTCGAAATGAATCTTAATCCAATTTAAATTCAAAGATCAAATCATAATTAAATTAAGATTATATTTTTTTTTTATCCCATATCAATCTCTACAAAGTTAACCTAAGTCGGATAGCACGATGGATTAGACCAGTGGCGAAGCCACATAGGGGCCAGGGGGCACGTGCCCCCCTGGATTTTTGAAATTTTTTTAAAAAATATACATAAAATATTATATATATTATGATAGGGATGAAAGTATTGGAACACGTGGCACCCATCCAAGAAAACCACGTGTCGGGACGACAGTCCAGGAGATCACACTAACATTACAGCATGCCGTTCCGATATAGGTGACTCACCATATCGGATTAACCCACTACAAAGCTCCATGTCGATCCGATATGAACCAATTACTTAATGAGCGGTTATAAGTTATACCGGTATTGGAAAGAACCTCATTAAACAGGTGCAGGTATGACAGAACCGATGATTGACCATATTGTCCCCAACCTTCTAGAAGAAGGACAAGCGTAGATGTACCGGCATTCCGTAAAGTTCTAGAATAGTTACATACCGGAGATTTCGTGATGCTTAGCTGGCGCTTAGCTGGCACTTAGCTGGATTGACAGCTGGCAAACACGTGACTAAATTGAGAAGCGTGCTCAGCACGCGACCCATGCCTATAAAAGGCAAGGATCATTCTTCATTTTGGACATTCTGAGATCCAAGTAGCGAAGCTCTGCCGAATTGGAAACGGAATCTATTTTCTCTCCAACTTTCCATTTCGAGAATGGTTGTAAGATTTCTTGTATCTTTGACCATTTATAGTGAGAATTCTTTCTCCCGTGGTTTTTTCCCCACCTCTTAGGGGTTTTTCCACGTAAATCGGTTTTCTCTCTCTCTCTTGCTTGGATTCTCTCTCGATCTCATTCTAGGATAGCCACTCCCAAAATATAAATTCAATTGTTAGGCTGAAATTGGGCCCTAAATCCAATTTTCGCACTAACAATTTGGCGCCGTCCGTGGGGAGGAGAACGAAAAGTTCATGGCAGCAACACAGAGAAGGTCTAAGAGATTCCAATCTCAGGAGGAGGGAAGAAGAGTTTCAGCAACCCCTCCAGTGGAAGGCATGGCGCCTCCTGGAGCGGAAGCACCTCCGATGAATCTTTGGAGCTCAAAATGACCTGCACGCGCCGAAGGATGGCGCAGAAATTGAAGAATCAAACAAGCTCTTCGTGAAGCACGCCGCCAGCGGCGTGTTCCCTGCATTGCAGGTTCCTCGTGATCCACAACCTCTCAAGGAGAGCGGGGAAAGAAAGGCAGACCGCTCTCCGAAACGTCAAGCACGATCACCTGAGAGATGTTAGAGCAAGGAACCTTCGGCTGGAAGTTCAGATCCAGCACATCATCGTGATCGCCACAATAGGAGGGATGAAGGTAGAGAAGTGAGAAAAAGGGGAATCTCACGTTCTCCAGACCAATCCTTCGATCCGAGGCGAAGGACCCGATCATTGACGTATCGGTCCAGAGAACGGTATCGCTCACCGGATCGGCATCCTTCTCCTCGAGGCCGATCACCACACCGTTATCATTCCAGGCGTCAGTCTCCACGGCGCGACTCACCATATCGCCGTTATTCTCCTCCGCGGCGGTATATGACGGAGAGGGAACGAGTCCAGCAACTTGTTCCTCATGTTACTTCCCCTTTTATAAGGGCGATTTGGGAAGCTCCATTCCCGGAACACTTTAGACCTCCTAACGTTCGCTCTTACGACGGGACTTCTGATCCCCAGGAGCACTTGGAGAGTTATAGAGATGAAATGATGGTCAACAGGACCACGGAAGCTGTTATGTGTCGAGCTTTTCCTCGGACACTTAGTGGGGATGCCCACGATTGGTTCAGGGGGATTCCTCCGGGAACTGTGCATAATTTTCAACAACTTTCTGATCTTTTCCTTTGCAATTTTGCCAGCAACAGGAAATTAAAGAAGAACCCCATGCTGCTGCTGGGATTCCGACAAAGGCCGGAGGAAAGTCTTCGTGGGTATATCAGCCGCTTCAATAAGGAGGTGAACGGCATGGTAGACATGAATTCGGCTCTAGTTGTGGGAATAGCCGTGAAAGGGTTGAAGGATGGACCCTTTAAGGATTCCTTAACGAGAGAACCTCCCGCCGGTCTCTCAGATTTTCAGAGCCTAGCTGCTAAGTATATTGCTTCTGAAGAGGTAAAGGCGATGTGGCGGGAGAGTGACCTCTTACAGCTTGAAGAAATTAAAAAGAAGACTCATCATCCTCAACCATACCGGGATTGGAGAGATGGAGCTCCGAGAGGTGATAAACCTCGGAGAGAAGGGGGCCGAAATCCGAACCGAGCAGATCGGTTTGAGGAAAGGAGACCCCCGCCACATCGGGGGTACGATCCCGAAAAAGGGGAGAAGTACCACAACTACTCCATCCTGAACACTTCATTGGAAGACATTCTCTCTCAAATTCAGGATCAGAAAATTTTAAAGCCTCCACAACCTATGAAGGATAATCCTAAGAGGAAAAGAAGCAAGAAATTCTGCAAGTTCCACCAGGATAAAGGGCATTTTACTGAGGATTGTATCCAGCTGAAGAATGCTATAGAAGGCCTTGTTAGAGAAGGAAAGCTGGAACAATTCTTACAAAAGGAGTCGGAACCGGAGATCGAGCATGTTCCGCCTCCTCAGCCTATTATCCCTTGTGACACACGGGTAACAGTGATTGCTGGAGGCCCGGGATACGGGGGAGAGAGCTCAAGGTCAAGGAAGAGCCATACAAGAGCAGTCGGATCTGTTCAGAATGTAACTTCCTTGAAGAGACCCCGTAGTCCTATGCAAATCTGTTTTTCCGATGAGGACTTGAGAGGAGTTCATTATCCTCATGATGACGCACTCGTGATCACAGCCCAGATCGGGGTATTCATAGTGGAGCGAGTCCTCATCGACACCGGGAGTTCGGTGGATATTATATTTTCATCGGCCTTTGACAGAATGAAACTACCGGTGGAGAACCTGAAGCCGATAAGGACTCCACTCATCGGGTTTAACGGGAGTCCACTTCAACCTGACGGTATGATCTCTCTACCTTTGACTCTTGGAACTCCCCCAAGATTTACTATCATTGCCATTAACTTCCTGATTGTACGATGTCCTTCGAGCTACAATGTTATCATTGGGAGGCCATCAATCAATCTGTTGAAGGCTGTTCCTTCAACGTATCATATGGTGATTAAATTCCCTACACCCAATGGCTGCGGAGAAGTGAAGGGTGATCAATTGGCTTCTCGCCGATGTTATGCAACAATGCTCAAAGGGCACGGTGAGGGAAGCAGCCGATCTGGAGAAGCTCTCACCGTAGAAGATATTCAGCAAGAGGATGATGAGAGAGAAAAGCGCCGCCCAACTCCGGTTGAAGAACTGAGGATTATGCCTTTGAAAGAAGGACAACCGGAACGCATCTTGTCGGATAGGAGCAAGTCTACCATCAGATCAGCAGGAGGAGATATTGAATTTCTTGAAGAAAAATGCTGATATCTTTGCCTGGACAGCTGAGGAGATGCCAGGAGTCCCAAGGGAGATCATAGAACACCGGCTTAATGTTGATCCTGGGCATAAACCAGTTATACAGAAGCGGCGCAGTTTCGCTCCAGATCGGCTCCAGGCTGCACAAGAAGAGGTGGACAAGCTTCTGAAAGCTGACTTCATTCGTGAAGTTTATTACCCTGAGTGGTTGTCCAATGTAGTATTGGTGAAAAAATCCACAGGAAAGTGGAGAATGTGTGTGGATTTTACAGATTTGAATAAAGCTTGCCCTAAGGATTGCTACCCCTGCCTTTAATTGACAACCTAGTAGATTCCACATCGGGATATGAAATGCTAAGTTTTCTCGATGCGTACTCAGGGTACAATCAAATCAAAATGGCGGAGGTCGATGTGGAGAAAACATCTTTCATCACCGGCAGAGGAACATATTGTTACAAAGTCATGCCCTTTGGCTTGAAGAACGCCGGTGCTACTTTTCAAAGATTGGTGAATAAGGTTTTCAAAGATCAGATCGGAAGAAATGTGGAAGCGTATGTTGATGATATTTTGGTGAAAAGCACTAGTGCTGAACAGCACACTACCGATCTGCAAGAAACCTTTAGTGCGCTTCGAGCGCACGGAATGAGTCTCAACCCCAATAAATGCACATTTGGAGTCCGATCTGGAAAGTTTCTGGGGTTCATGATCACACATCGGGGTATCGAAGCAAATCCAGAGAAGATAAGAGCAGTATTAGAAATGAGATCCCCAAGAACAATCAAGGAGATACAAAGACTCAATGGCCAGCTTGCAGCCTTGGGGAGGTTTATATCCAAGTCAGGAGAAAAGAATCTTCCTTTCTTCCAGCATTGAGAAAAGCTCCCAAAGTTGAATGGAATGAGGAATGCGAGAAAGCATTCATACAGTTGAAGGAGTATTTGCAGTCACCGGCTTTGTTAGCAAAGCCTCAACCCGGGGAGGAGCTCTATATTTACTTATCGGCAACCGACGCTGTTATCAGCGCAGTACTGGTGAAGATTGAGGATAATTTGCAGAAACCTGTGTATTATACGAGCAAGGTCCTCACTGATACTGAGTCCCGATATCTCTCCCTTGAAAAGCTGGCCTATGTTTTAGTGGTTGCAGCCCGACGGCTCCGTCCCTACTTCCAATCACATCGGCTAAGGGTGTTGACCGATCAACCATTAAAACAAATCTTACATCGGGCAGACACATCGGGACGTCTCTCCCGATGGGTGCTTGAACTGGCGGAGTATGATATCAGCTACGAGTCGCGAACTTCGATAAAGGCCCAAGTACTCGCTGACTTCATAGCTGAGCTCACGACAACTACAGATGATGATCCATCAAACATCAAGTTGTCTGAAATTGAAGATGATCCTTCACCTTGTTGGACTCTACACACGGATGGATCTTCCACTGGGGAGAGTTCAGGAGGAGGACTGATCCTGCAATCACCATCGGGGTGGAACACTTCAACTATACTGAGGTTTGGGTTCAAAGCCACCAATAATGAAGCTGAGTATGAAGCTTTGATAGCAGGATTACAGCTGGCTCGTGGTCTTGGTGTGAAAAATTTGCAAGCTAATACTGACTCCCAGTTGGTTGTGGGCCATCTGAGCGAAGAATTTGAGGCGAGAGAAGATCACATGTTGAAATATAAGTCCTTGTTGCAGAAGCTAACCACAAGCTTCGAGAAATTTCACATTTCCAAAATTCCTAGAGCGGAGAATCAGCAGGCTGATCTCTTATCAAAGATTGCCTCAGCAAATGCCACTGTTGTACAGCCAGTCAACATTCAATACTTAGCAACAAGGACAATTGATTGTAGACCACCGGAGGAACTCATGGATGTCGATCAGGAGCCATGTTGGATCGATCCAATCTTGAGTTATCTGAAGGATGGAACTCTCCCACAGGACCCAAAGGAAGCACGGAGGGTCACTATAAGAGCTTCCCGATACAGCGTGGTAGATGGGCAGCTCTATAAGAAATCTTTCACTCTTCCTTTGTTGAAGTGCCTGCGGCCATCGGAAGGAGAATATGTTCTTCAGGAGGTTCATGAAGGGATTGCAGGAGATCATTTGGGAGGAAGAGCATTGAGTCATAAGGTCCTTAGACAAGGATATTATTGGCCCACTCTGAACAGGGATGCAATTAATTTTGTGAAGAAATGTGATGCTTGTCAACGCCATGCTAACATTCAATGGCTGCCCTCCCACTACACTCACCGCAGTTGTGAGTACGAGACCGTTTGCTTTGTGGGGAGTTGATATAGTTGGGCCATTCCCTGTAATTACCAGGCAAATGAAGTTTTTGATTGTGGCGATTGACTACTTCACTAAATGGGTGGAGGCGTAACCATCAAGGCGTCGATCCGCGGCAAAGGCTTGCTGTGGTTTTTGGAAATCTGTTATTTGCCGTTTCGGCTTGCCTGTGGCCTTCATCACTGACAATGGCCGCCAGTTCGATAATCCTTCTTTCAAGAAGTTTTGTACAGATCTTGGTGTTGAATCAAGGCTTACTTCTGTTACTCATCCACAGGCGAATGGACAAGTGGAAGTAACCAATAGGACTCTTTTGCATAGTCTGAAGACAAGAGTTCTCAGAAATGGGTCGAACTGGGTTGATGAAGTTCCGAATACCTTATGGGCATATCGGACAACTGCTCGAACTCCAACTGGTGAGACTCCTTTCGCACTAGCGTTTGGAGTGGAGGCTGTGCTCCCAGCTGAAATCACCTTACCAACACCAAGAACACAATCTTTTGATCCAGTAAGAAATGAGGAGCAACTCCGGGCTGAACTGGATCTGTTGGAGGAAAAGAGAGATTGTGTTAATGTTCGAGCAGCAACTTATCGGCAGAAAGTCAAGAGGTACTATAATGCCAGGGTGAAAGAAGTGACCTTCCAGATCGGAGATCTAGTATTGAGAGAGAACATTTTTCAAGGCAACAAGAGTCGAACTGGAAAACTCAATACCAATTGGGAAGGTCCTTATATTGTACAAGAAATTGTAAGGCCCGGAACATATTGGCTTTCCAAGATGGATGGACGTAGGCTCAAGCGTCCATACCATTCGGAACATCTACGGAGGTACTATCAATAAAATTAGTTACTTCCATGCACATTTGTGTTTTTTACTTCTACTTTACTCTTTGAAAAATTTATTCATTAACAAAGAAAGGAGGAACCAACCTTAGAAGTCATACCAACTACAATGCCCATATCGGGCTCAACGGATCATACCGATCCCGATATTCTCATCAATATCAACAGGCTATACCGGCTCCAACAGATCATATCGATCCCAACGGATCGTATCGATCTCGACAGACCATACCGGTCTCGTCAGACCATAACGGTCCCGTCAAGCCATATCGATCCCAACGGATCATATCGGCTCCAACGCCCATACCGGGCTCAACCAGCCATATCGATCCCAACGGATCATATCGGCTCCAATGCCCATACCGGGCTCAACAAGCCATATCGGGTCATATTAGCTTCAACAAGTCAAACCGGCTCCAACAAACCAAGCTGATCTATAATAACAATAGAACGCACTGATCCTGGAGAGCCAACATGCCAAACCAGCTCCAAAAAGAGGACAACTACGCCAACAATTCACCAACAAAGACTATATCAGGATGAACAATTACGCCAATCAAGCAATCGTGAGAATCATCACACAAGCAAATCGCATTCACAAGCTACGCTGATTTCGTACAAGTAAGACAAAAGTTTTCATTTCTACGATGTTTTAGCAACTTATTACTTCTGCAATAAGACAAGGAAGAAAAAGGCGAATCACTGAAAGACGAAGTTTATTAATCGAAAAAGGAAAGTACAATGACAATACAGAAATTAAGTGGAATCTGAAGAAACAGGAGGATCAGAATCAGAAGAGCCGTCAAGAACTTGAGAAGGTGCAGCAGCAAGTGTCGAGACTTTTTGACACTGGTTGTTCCCAAGAATGTGGACCTCGAAACGAAAATCCTCTTGGAGAACGAAAACCAGCAATTCTCCCTCTACTAACTGATGATCCCTCACAAAGTCAGCCCAACCATTGGTGAATCTGATATCTCCCAGTTCGGGAAACATGGATAGCGTGACAGTCCAATAATTTCCGCTTGGTCCGCGCAATTTAACAGGCCCGGTTGGAAGAACGCCCTCATGTGACCGTGGAAAGCCCTGGGAATCCAAAGATAGCGAAAGTTGTCATTAAGAAAGAATCTGAAGAAAGAGGGGCAACTGTTATTACCCATGGTAGAGGAGAAGGATGTTCTAAACAGGCTGCGATCCCTCCTATTTATACTGAAAATTTCACGAGGACAGTTAATGTTGGTTCAAAATACCAAAAGGCGTTGCACGCTTCTCTTAAAATCGCAGAATATCAAAAGACGTCAGACACGCTGTTTCAAATCATGAAGGGCGACTTTTGGTCTTTTCGATAGAGTGCCTCGAAACGCTTCAGAATTAAAGAGTCAATCTGACAAAATTAATGTTATTTTTTCCAAAGGAAGGATTCAAAAGGCAGGACCGATCCGATATGAATGATTGTATGATTGATGCTAGCCGATCCGATATAACGTTTTCACTGATGACAAATACCGGAAACAACTCCAGACCCAATATAAGATTTAGAAACCGATCGACATCAGATAAATTGATACTCAACCAGTAGAGAAAGTTTGTCAAGTGGCAATCTCATTCATCCTCAAAAAGAGAAAAGGGAACAACGAAATAATCGGGGTATCTACAATTCATACAATTTGAGTCAAAATTTTACATCTGCAAGTTTCTTCATCAGACGAAGTCCCAGTTGGTATATCTTGCAGCATTCTCCCGACGAGCCTCGGCGAGGAGTTTAGCTTCAAGAGCTTCACCAGACTTCTTTGCTCTGTCACGCAGAATCTTTTCTTGGATGACCTTGACTCTTGAATTTACGCTCTGAGTTATCTCATTTCGGGGGGATCTAACGGAAAGAAGAAAAAAGAACAAAGTGATTAAAAAGAAGCAGAAAAGAACTAAAGGAATTTAGCTAACCTTCCTTCCTACGCACAGTGGAGGATCTGTCTTCCAGATCAGCTTCTGGGGCTGCCATCTGATTGATGTCGGAAGAGATAACGTTAGCATTTTTGGAAGATCCTCCATCTGGAATACTGGGAGCAGTTTTGGCTGGATAAAAAGGATGAATGAACAATCATATTATAAGAGACATTAGAAAAAAGTTAAGTAAAGACTTACATGCTTCTGTTATGATATCATCTTCGATCTCAATGATGGCAGAAGAAGTTTCGATTGAAACTTCATGATCCCTCCCTTGAAGAATCGGCTTCTGATCATGATCCACCTTTTCTTCACCTTCTACATTCACAGGAGAAAGTTCTGATTCGGCAAGTATGGCCTTATATATCGGATCAGGATCCGATATAACTTTCTCGCATTCCGGAGTTTCCTTTGGATCCGATGTGGATGATGGAAGAACGGTTACATCGGGAGTTTCTTTTTCCGATACAGAGGCAGCTTGATTTCCCTCTGGACATATAACATCGGGATCCAAATTTTCAAAGAACAAAACCTCACCCTATTTTCTTCAAAGAATGTGATTTTCGTTACGCTCCTCCTCGCCACAAAGCACTTTGCGAAATAAAGTTCCAACACCTCATCATAAGAAGTCTGATGAAAGTTGATTGAGGGCTCCACGGAGTGAACACAGCCTAAGATTGAATAAACTTCTGATTTCACTCTTCGAATTTCATCATCAGAAAGTTCTCTCTTCTCTGTTGCATCGAGCTTAGCCTCCAGTTCCATATTCTTTTTCCAACTCTTATTCAGTTCAGACTGCAAAGAAGTCTTTTCTTCTTTGATGGCTTCGTTTGATTTTTGTGCACTGAGGATTTCATTTTGAGCATTAGAAAGAAGAACTTCTTTTGCTTTCAATTGTTCAGATAAGAGATCTCTTTCTCCTTCAACGTTTTTGAGCCTGGATTGCAATATCCTCTTCAAGTCATTTTCGATAGAAGCATTACGATTGAGCTCAGAAATCGTGTCAGAGAGCTTTCTATTTTCGTCAGTAAGGGAGTCTCTCTCATTCCTGCAACTATCAAGATCCAGTTTAAGAGCAGTGGCAGCTTGTTCGGAAAGAGAAAGAGAGGCTCGCAAATTCTCATGTTCGACTTTTAGCGAGCCATGGGCCCTCTGCGACTTCTCCAATTCGGCAGAAATAAGCTTCTTCTCTTCACCAATTTTGGTTATTTCAGTATCTTTGAGAAGAAGATTCTCCGAAAGTCTTTTATTCTCTTCCTCCAAGTGGGAGATGCGGGTTTTCATTTCAGAATTGTTTTGGTTACAGAGTGCAACAACCCGATCACCCCATAAAACAGTCTGCAGGAAAAATTGTTTTAGAAAAGAGAAACCCGAAATTACGATCTTGGTTAAAGAAAGGAATTAAGAACATACTGAAGCCATCGACCATTGGAAATGGGCGCAAGATTCCTCTAAATTAAACTGTCTCAAGTGTTCTTTGACGTTGTTTTGCTTCCAAGCTCGGAGGGACTCTTTAACAGCATTAACGTTAACAGGCAGAACGTTGTCCTTCCGATGAGCAAGCACTTTGGCTCCGGGTCCTTGGACACTTGAATCACGAACACCGGAATCCACCGTCCGTGTTGTTCCTGAGATCATGATAAGAAAAATAAGTCAGTCGGTATATAATAGAGCAAAATGAGACTCAAAAGTATAGTGGGAAGTTGCAAACTCATACCTTTCTTTCGACGGATGACCGGTCCCGATCCGGAAGATATATTCCCTTCTGATCGAGCAGGCTCATCCGATCTGAGGACAGCTGGCTGATCAGGAATCTGCATATCGAAACCCGATCCGATGGGAAGAGTGTGAGGAAACACGATGGGCACATCGGGAATAGAGACATCGGGTTCCGATATAGCGGGGAGAGAAGAAGAAGAAGTACTGTTCCCTTCCCGAACTGGGCCAGATACATCCTTAATAATTCTTTCTAAGGAAGCATGAGCAGATGGAACAGGGATAGAAGTAGTTTTATCGACAGCCTTCGTTAATCTCCTCCTTTTAATAACTGGATCGTCAACCGGAACAGGAGGAAGGCTGGCAATAATTGGAGCTTCTACAGTTTCATAATTGATAGGAGCATCAGATTCTTTTCTATGCTCTACACCAAGCTGTTGAGAAGGAGCGTTATCGGTTGGACCTCTCTCAGTCTCTTTGATACCAGAACTGGGGACTTCTTCACTTAAGACTTCTTTTCCCCTTTTTTTGGACTTATCAGTCTGAGAGATAGCCCGCATCCTCTCAGCTAAAGTTTTTGGCGGCATGTTTCTCTCTGGTAAAAAAGCAAATAAATCCAGATCAGGCAACAGTAAAAACCATTCAAAAAAGTATGAATCAAGAATTCAAAGTGATCCTACCTAAAGCTAAGTACAATCCACACTCTTGAAGCCGTTTATCTGATAAGAAGGATTTATCTAATGCAGTCTTCCTGAACCCCTTGAATCTTTTGAACCAATCAGTCTCAATTGGGTTTTCTTTAGCTTTGGAGCCCGATGGAGTAAAAGGATTTCCCCATTTAGTGTTAAAACCCCAACTCTCGGTATTAGAAATGAAGAAATACTTGCTTTTCCAATCCTTGATCGAATCAGGAATAGAACCAAGGAAAGCAGCGCCAGATTTGTCACCAAAGTAATACCAATCGGACCGTCTATCTTGATTAAGATTGAAAAGAAGACTAAATAAATGGGCAGATGGTTCAACCCCACAAAGCATCGAAACAACAACAAAACCACATAGAATCCTCCAAGAATTTGGGGTTAGTTGAGAAGGATTCAGACCAAAATGACGAAAAATGTCTACAAAGATTTGTGGAAAAGGCAACCTAAGTCCTGCTATGAGCGCATCATGATAAACAACGAGATCTTCTTTTTGAGATGGAGAACAAGCATGCTCAGTAGCAGAAGGAGCCCGATAAGAGATATTGGAAGATGAAAGATGGTATTTCTTCATTAGGTTATCTATCTTGTCTTCAGAAAGGATGCTAACAATGGAGTAAGAGCAGCGTTTCGGGTCTCTAGCAAGCTTTGGCATCGTAAACGAACTGACGAAACAAACCCTAAAGCAGTAAAGATCCCGACCCTAAAACAATGGAGATCAAAATCCAGAAATTGGAGAAGAACCCCGTACCTGAACAAATAAATCCTCTCCGAGAATTGAAGATTTAATGGCTTCTTGAAAGACAGGGCGAATTGAAGAACGAAACGAAGAGGGTTCTGCACGGAAGCCGCCGCCTTCGAACGATTTTGAAATTCGATTGTAGACTCTCCAACACTATTTGAGAGTTAAATCAACGGTCAAGATCAGCGTGAGCAACGATGCAAAGCTTTCCATCTGACGGCAAGAGACAAAGAGAAACCTAAAACGCTTCAGATTCTTGACACGTGGAAGATGAGAGGACAGTATCATCATGAGCTTCATCTCATCACGATCTCCAAAAAATCGTATTTTCACGCTAAGGAATGGGGGGCAATTAATGCCAAACAGAAAGCATTAAAGGGAAAGGAATGTTATGGCAGATAAGTCATCCAAGAACAGTAGAAAAAAGCTGCATTGGATAAAGATACTGGAGCAAACATCGAAGTAATAGTCCCAGCACAGTCAGATTACAGTAATGCTTAGCTTCATTTCATTCGCAAGCATACTTAATGGGGGAGTATTGATAGGGATGAAAGTATTGGAACACGTGGCACCCATCCAAGAAAAACCACATGTAGCCGGGGACGATTCGTGAGATCACACTAACATTACAGCATGCCGTTCCGATATAGGTGCCTTACCATATCGGAATAACCCACTACAAAGCGCCATGTCGATCCGATATGAACCAAATACGACGGAGCGGTTATGAGTTATACCGGTATCGGAAAGAACCTCATCAAACAGGTGCAGGTATGACAGAACCGATGATTGACCATATTGTCCCCAACCTTCTAGAAGAAGGACAACTGTGGACAGCCTGGCATTCCAGAAAGTTCTAGAACAGTTACAATTTGGAGGCTTTCAGATGCTTAGTCGGGCGCTTAGTCGCAAATTTGGATTGACGACAACCGCAAACACGTGACTAAATTGAGAAGCGTGCTCAGCACGCGACCCATGCCTATAAAAGGCAAGGATCATTGTTCATTTTGGACATTCTGAGATCCAAGTAGCGAAGCTCTGCCGAATTGGAAACGGAATCTATTTTCTTTCCAGCTTTCCATTTCGAGAATGGTTGTAAGATTTCTTGTATCTTTGACCATTTATAGTGAGAATTCTTTCTCCCGTGGTTTTTTCCCCACCTCTTAGGGGTTTTTCCACGTAAATCGGTTTTCTCTCTCTCTTGCTTGGATTCTCTCTCGATCTCATTCTAGGATAGCCACTCCCAAAATATAAATTCAATTGTTAGGCTGAAATTGGGCCCTAAATCCAATTTTCGCACTAACATATTATATAGACCCCACAATTATATAATATATAATATATGTATAAAGATAATAATTCAAAACCAGGTTTTTACCATACTCCAAATTCTCACTCTTATCCCAGACTCCCAATTTTCTCATTTTATTGTCCTTGGTTTATGATTTTATTCAGATTCTTTTTTTCTCCAATTTTTTTTTTTTTTGTCTTTGCTCTTATATATTATCATAACCACTATATTTTTCAAAATAGAGCTTTTCAAGGGCCAAGGGGAATAAAAATAACTCATTTATTTATATTTATAATATATATATATATATATATATTTATTTATTTATTTATTTATTTAGTTAAAATTATTACTTTAAATATAATAAATTTAAATAGATATTTGATTTTGAGTTTCATATTTTAATATTTGTTGATGAAAATAATTTTATTTTGTTATGATACGTGGATTTTAATTTATTTTGTTAAATTTATTTATAATTAGTAATATAAGTTTTGAAGTAAATACATGCATATTAAGTGTTTTATAAATATCTATGAGACAGTTAACTTGCTAAATCAAATAAAAATTATATTATAATTATATATTTATGTACAAATTAAATTTATATGTAGTTGACTCAAGCAAATTATTTGAACAACCCTTACTCTATCGATTAATGTCATTGTCACTGATTTTTGTTGTTGCTACGGCTACTGTTGAAACTTGAAAGGGTATTTTTTGTAATGCATTTTGTGAAGATCAAGCTATGTAATCGTATTGGGGATTAATGGTTGAGTGACAACTTAATTATTTATATTGAGAAAGAAATTTTCGATAATATTGATAATGAAGTTATTATGGGCTCTGAAAACTCATAATGGTAACTATAACTTTTTTTTATTAAGTTTAATATTTTGATAATATTTTTTTGTGTTGTTAATTTTATTGGAAAGTTATATGGTGCCCCCTCGAACTTCAATCCTGGCTTCGCCACTGGATTAGACCACGTTAGTTCAAACATATTAAACACAGTAATAATTGATTTACTTCATTAATATATAATTTTTATATATTGAAATTATAAAAATTTATATAATCATTATCTTAATCTATGAAATTATTATATTATTTAAACTTAACAAAATTAAATATTTAAATTAAGATAGCAATAAATATATAATATATATAATTATATTATTTTAAATATCATTTAATAAACACTGTAGTTTGAATAATGATGGCTTAGTTGTTGTTGTAGTTTGAAGAATCAACGAACCAACCAAAAAGTACAGTGGATTGAGGCACCACTGCACATACATGTAAATATAATAATATGAAAAAGAAAAATAAATATAATTTTCTATTTTTATGGAAATCAACACCTACTCATAATTGAACAACTAGTTTGGTTCGGTAAACAAAGATATGTCAAGTACCAACCTTCATAAGGAAGGTTTATAATTCATTCCTCCGTCTAAAAGAGGGTGACGAATTTAAATCACGTCTACATATGCGAACGGTATGGACAGATCGGACATGTGTCTCTTTCTTGAAGCCAGCGACTGATGAGCGTTTTCTACCTTTTCAGAAAACGGAAAATAGAAAACAAACCAAACGGGTCCTAAAGAATCAAGTTTGGAGAATTATGCATATAAAAGAGTAGCTGAACTATGTATCATGCATGTAATATGCCAGTTCGATGGATGAAACATGTAACATGCACATAGATAATCCAAAATGTATGTTATATGACAATTCAGCATTCAATTCGGATCAGAATCTTCAATGCTTTTATAAGGGCAATAAAATTGTTGTACATTTTAATTCAGTACTTGTGTTTGATAGGGAATATCTTACTTTGGATTAGGAATAATTTTTGAAAAATTTTGAATTTTTTTGGGGGAAATTTTAAAATAAAAGTATTAATGATAAGATAGTTATGTGGCTTCCATGCATTGGTGGATGGGTTATTATTATATTCTTAAACTTAAATTAAAGTTTTTGGCGGGAAAATTTTTTATTGGGGAATGTGTTGGGGATATCCCACTTGGGGGATATCCCCGGGTTAATTACTTAAATCGTCCCTCAACTTTCGTGAAATTTCACTTTCGTCCCTCAACTTTATTTTGTAACAAAATCGTCCCCCAACTTTGAAAAAATAACAAAATCGTCCCTCCAAATGGTTCTTGGGTTATAGATTGGGCCGACGGGCGTGTCACCACTGTGACTCAAAGATGCCACTCCAGATCGGCCGACGCGGCGTGAATAGTGAACTTTTCGTCCGAAAGTGTGATGTTTTTCACGGAAGGTCCCTCAACTTTACTAAATTTCACGAATGGTCCCCCAACTTTATGTTATTGCATGAAAGGTCCCTCACTCCGCCAACTTTGCTGACTCACCACCTGCCTTTTCCCCTTTTCTTCCCTTAAATTGTTCCTCGAGAACGCGCGCAGCGTTGGTTCAACGTTGAAAACTCTCGAGCTTCTCACCTTGATGGAGCCTCACTCACCGCCTCGCCATTCTTGTCTCTTCGCATCGCGCTTCACTTCACTCCGTCTGGTTCACTGCCGCCTCGCCTCGGCTCGCCGCCTTGCTTCGTTGTGCTGCCTTGCTCGGTGTGTTTCTCCCCGTTTAGGGTTTTTCGATGATGATGAAGAAGGATAAATGCTCAACATTAAAGACAAAGGAAGGGAAAATGGCAATAGGTTTGTTATTTATGCCCCTCGGGTCCCTCGAGTTCCTTCAATTCTTCATGATTCCCAAACTTCAGGGACCTGCGATGCAATCTACGACCTAAACTTCAATTCTTGCATGTGGATATCGATCCATGGAATCCTCTTCCTCTTCGTCTTCTTCAGAGATGATCATGTCCTCTCTCCTAAACCTAAGCTCCGTCCACTTCTCCCATCTCACTCACTCCTTATCCTCCGACCTCCATCTCCATCACCAACGTCTCCTCCTCCTCTCCCCATCCCTCTTCTCCCAAACCCTAGCCCACCTCCACTCCCTCTCCCTTCCTCTCCCTCCCTCACAAGACCCTCCTCGTCGCCCGCCTCCTTCTCCGCTCCCTCCACCTCCTCCTCTCCTCCTGATCCGGGATGGTCATCCTACAAGAGGGTCTTGGGAAATGATTTACATTATGTTTTATTTACAGTTATCTGCTTGCACTTGGAGCTAGCTACTAGAGACTTCGTTACATGCTAGAGGTGATCGTGGTGCAAAGTCAAAGCCCCTACATGTGATGGTGGTGCAAAGTCAAAGTACCTGCATGTGTGGCTATTGAGTGATGAGTGAAGCATTATTCTCCATACATGCATGAGTCTCGGACCATTATGCATGTGTGGCTGATGAGTGGAGCATTACTCTCCATGCATGCATGAGTCTTGAGCCATTACTTCCATGCTTGCCTTAAGAATCGGACCATCACAAGTTAGTGCAACTAGTTACATAATTTAGTGGAGAGTGGAGAGTGGAGTGTAGCAACACTCTCCTAGAGAACCGGACCATCACATGTTAGTGGGAGTCCTTTTATCACTCTTTCGGTTATCATGTTCTTTTATGATAAGTATATGTCTTAGTCAACAGGAGTCTTTAGGTGTGGTTTTTGTATTACTTGTTGCTCATTTGTAATAGAGGTTATTCTTTCCACTAAAACAGTGTATTTTTTTAAGTGTGCTCTTGCTTCTTCTTTTCCATTCGGATCACCTCCCCCTCCTCCCCAATCCTCTACCACCTCCGTCTCCACGACCTCGACGTCGTCATTCTCCTCTTCACCATGTGCCAAGTCTACAACCCAAACGATCACAACAACACTACTACTAGTTCATATATGTGGGATCGAAAATACACGCCTGGCGTCGTGTGACACCAAAACGGTCCTTCGAAGCACAAATATCATATTTTTATTATCGTGGGTTCTTTTATTCCTAATAGAGGCAAGCCTCTATTATTAATTACCCCAGACGATGTCGCGGGAACCTCCGATTAAGGGCAAAAGTACAAGTAGAGAGGCAATGAATAAAAAAAATATATAATTTCATTTATTTGCGAATCATAATTTTTATTACATATGGATGTTATCATATGCATACATATCATTTATTTGCATATATCTGGCATCGCCTTGTCTACTTTGCCACTTTGGGATTTGAATTTCTTTAGCTGCTCCAAGATGCCTACTCCGTCACCATCTTGAAATCTATGCCACTTTAAGATTTGTATCTGTATCGGTCGCCCCGATATGCGTGCTCTATCGCCACGCCGAGATGCGTGCTGCTTTTAGATTTGTATCTCATCATCTACTTCAAAATGCGTATTTCATCATCACATTGAGAAGGATGTTGTTTTAAGACATTATCGACGCCTTAAGATAAGTGCTTCATCGCCACCTCAAGATTCGCGTCATTTCATAATTTGGATTTTTTTTTCGGCCACCTTGGAGACTTGTGCGCCATAACCGCTCTTTTTCATGTCATGGAGGCAAAGTCCAACCATCCGTAAAGATGATCACTGTATATGAATTGGAGAAAACCATATTGATTGTGGACTTTCAAATAGCATTGTGATCTCTGCATCTGTCCATCCCCAAGGAGTAGGCGCCGCAATGAACTGGATCATTATTTAATAATGGTCTTCAAGGGAACCGGTTTTCTTTCCTTAAGACAATTCAAGAAGTGAACCAAACTTTCTAGCACACCTCTCAAGCTTCAATGCTACCAACCGTATATATTGGAATCTGCATGTTATAGATCATCCAAATCCAATTTGGCATTATGGTTTCAAAGCAAGGTCTTTTGCCATCAAAAGTCAATCCAGCCTATGTGTGTGGGACCTACTTTCTCAATCACACCATATGCTCATCATAGTCAAGTCCAGCCTTGGTCCTTAGAGTTGCAGCTCCCTTTTTGTTTGCATGCAACAAGTCCAAATAATCTTCTTCTTCTTCTTTTTTCTTTTTTTTTTCCTTTTTTTTTTATAATTTCTTCATGGGGCTGCAACCACTCTATCTTCTTCTCTTGGAGTTCATAACCTTGTAACCATCTCTATAAAATTTTGGCTTGGAGAATGGTTTGCTTTATCATCTGAATATATACCAAAACTTCTCAATCCTAAGAACTTGAATGAGGTCTAAGCAAATCAGTTTCATTCCAAGCATATTTCTTTAGGCCATTTCATCGAATAGGTTGTGTGCACACCACAAAAATAAGTATTTGGCATAATTTTGGAGCATTTCTTCTAAAAAAAAATTTACAATCATACAAGTATTAGCAATTCTTCATATTGCTGCCACTTCTTCTTTCCATCTTTAGCATGCTGCACACCTTTGATTGTTCATTATCACTTCATCCTTGAAGAGTCCATCAATCGGTGAATCCCCGCAAGCATTTTCTCCTGGGAACAGTGGCTGACCAAAGATATATCCATTGCTGTACTATATTCTGTTGCAACAAATAAAGTTATGCAACATTTGCTTCACTCTAGATCAATCCTACGGCAAATTCCTGAATTTGTATGCATATCCGAAGCTTCATATATATAAAGGAGAATCAACAGTAAGGAAAATCAGGAGTTTCCCTTCCTTTCTATTAGCCATCTATTGTAGCAAGTTGCAAACTTATGAATGCCTTCATCTAATGCATTGCTGCGCACACTATAACTTCTGATTCTTCAATTTAACCATGGAGACATCTCTAGTAGTTTTTGACATTCCCTTGGTCTAATATCATTTGATAAATGATTGTCTTGAGAATGATTATTCACCAACACACAGTGAGTGCCAATGTCAATACTGGCAGACTTGGATCAAGCAGTTGGCACAAAATTTACAATTGCTGACCCTTGTAACAGCCCCATAATATTGAATCATCTGTTTTGCAGCAACGGTCTTCAAATAGCATCTCAAAGGTTGACTCCAAGTGTGACAAATCTATTCGAGCATTCATCTCATTGAACTCCTTGCTCATTTGCATATCCTTTCATCTTCTTTTGTATATATTTTCATCTCCTTTGCTGTAGCTTTTGTTGCAATCTTTCTTGCATGAATTTGGTTCATTCGTGTCCATGACATGGCTATCATAGTCTAAGCTCTCTGTGTCCTAAGCTTTTGCTCCTCATTCACCATCTTCTCCTTGGCTGCTCCAAAAATATTTCAATAGCTTTTTTATTTGGCAGTTGGGATGTGTCCACTTGCAATTTATTTCCTTCCCCGTTATCTGAAATCCCTTGTCAAATCATTTCAAGGGAGATCCATATTCTTAGCTTTCACTAACTGGGAGCAAGACAATGGTCACCATAGAGGCTTACTTTGAACTTTTACAGTAGCATGTTCTTATTACCTCAAACAGCCACAAGCCAATGGTGCCATGTATCATGCATTTGTTCATCAAAGATAATCTATCAATTTAAGAACCATGGAGCATCAAAACAAGCTCCCTTATGTCTCTCTTTTCCTTTTATTTTTGCGGTCTCTAGAAACAAGCTAATTTCGTTTGCATTCCATTCTTCGGGCCTCCTTCAAGAAATATGCTTGCAACTGAATTTTTGCCATTGAAATACTAAGCTGGCTGCTGATTATTAATTATTTTTATTATTATATATTTGCTGCAACTTGGAGAAATGAGCTTGGAAGTCCAATATCCTTGATTGAAACCAGCAATCTATCACAAGTCCCAAGCCTATTCAATCTTCTCTCTTCTCTTTCTGTACATCTGGAGTGATTGTATGATTTGTATCTTAGGCATTCCATCAAAGAGTTTTAATTGATATCTTTCTTACAGCAATAAACATTGTGAAGCAAATACTTCAATTTGAGGACCTGCAGATTTTACTGCTGCAGGAATTGCAACAGCTTTAATTTTTAGTAGATCTGACTTCACTACAAGATTAAAATGGTAGCCATAGTATTCTTCTTGATCATGTTCTAAAAAAATACTCCAAATGATCTCGGACAAAGCATCGATTCTAATCATTGCAGAAGCTCCTCAATGCCACACCATTGTCAACATTCTTCAAAAATGTCCTCTTATTTTGCAGCAACTTTGGTACTTCTTCATCTATAATGGCAACAGTAACTGTTTTGCCCTCTCAACAAATACTTCTGGCTTGCTCATATTAGTTGCTGAAAGAGTACGAACATTACCAAATAACTCAAGCAACTCGGCAACAGCACATGGACATCAAACAATGCAGCAGCTTTTAACAAACTCTTCATCGAAGTATAGTCTTCCAGCTTTTGACAGCAACCAAGGATGAGATTCATTCATGGATAACATGATCATCAAGCCTTATAAACTTCCACAGCGCGGCATCAGCATAGCTCGTCCAATATAGCAGCAACTTGCAGCAACGCGGCAACATCGGCCTTCTCTGACTTTACTTCAGCAGCATCAGCCTTCGCAATAGCAGCATCAACTTCAGCGACTTCAACATCATCTTTTACAGCAACAACGCGGAGCAGCAGCAACCTGGCAGCGACATAGCAACGCGGCTTTCTTTATCAGCATTACAGTGCAGCAGCATCATCATCACGGTGATAACAACCCCGGCGCAGCAAAAATCGGCCGCAGGGCGTCGGTAGCTTGATGAATGACTTCTTTTCCTTTATTTTCATAAAAAATTTGACAGAGTCTCCCCTGTATTTAGAGCTTCGAATTCTATACAAACATTCACATAATTCATACATCATCAATTCATCAAAGCGACAGTGTGCTTCATGATGGCAGCACAATAGCTTCATCAGTCATTTCTCTTCTTGGCAAGCTTCTCCATTTCTGCATTAGCTTCATCAACATCAGCAAAAGTCCCAGCTTTGGCAGCACAACAGCAAATCAGCATCCATTTCTCTGCATCAAAGCAACGGCCTTCCTCGAGCAGCATCGGCAATTCTTTCAGCATATCAGCAACAGCGACGCATCGACGGCTTCAGGAACATTAGCAGCAATTTGGCGCGATGGTAGGCAGGGCTTCAATTGCTGGCGATGCAGGGCTTCAGTTTGCTGGCGGCACATGGCTTCAGTTGCTGGCGACGCATGGCTTTAGTTGCTGGAGGCGCATGGCTTCAATTGCTGGCGACACGCATGGCTTCAGTTGCTGGCGGCGCTAAAGAGTGGCGTGGCGGATAGCAACGAACGGACGGCGGCAGAAACTGGCTGGACAGCAGGCGGTGCTCCTCCAAGATTTGATGGCGTTCGTGATCCTCACCTGCAGCGGCGGAAACCCGAAGTGCTTCTTCTTTGGCGGCGGCCGACGGTGGGGTTCTTCTCTGGCGGCATCAAGCTCCCACACAGCAAATGGGGGCTTCAAAGGTGGAGGAGCTTCAAAGAACGGGCAGACCGCTTCAGCAGCAGCCGAAGGGGGGGAGGCTTGGCCCGGTGGCGGCCGGAGTCAGAGGGTCAACTTGCATCGTGGATGCACCGGCCGGAGGGAGACAGCCGCAGGGCTTCAAAGCAGGGCTCGGGCGGAGGCCGGCAATGGGCGCCGGGTGGCGGGCGCTTCCTGCTAGCTGGTCGACGCGAGACGCCAGGAGCTCGGTGTGATCGGAGACCGCGTTAAGGGGGGCGCTGGGGCAAGTTGCCGGGTCGGGCGTATCTATCATCGGGCGCAGAGGGGCGCGGTGGTTGGATCTGGCTCTGAGTGGCGACAAAGGCACGCCGCTGACAGGGCGGCTGGGCGGCTTCAGAGGCGGTGGCTGGCTGACGGCGAAGGCGGAGCAAGGGGCGGGCTTCAGTTTTCCCCCGGCGGTGGCTTGGCCGCGAAGACGCGCGGAGGTGAGAAGCAAGGGCTCAGTCGAGAGAGAACAAGAGAAAAGGGGGCTTCTTCATTTTTTTTTATCTCCCTTTAATTCCTCCCCCTCTTTTTTTCATTAAGCCTTCTTTTTATAGACCAAAAAATAATCTTTACGGTTCGCGATGGCCGGGATTGAGGCCGCCAGATTATATTTGGTTTTAGATTTGATATTATCCTCAGTCATGAGCTGATAATGTCAAATCCAAAATTCATTTATTTAAATCATCATTTTTTTTTAATTAAAGATCTGCCTCGGGATTGGTATTCCTCCCCCTTATGCCTCATGATGCCTTAGGATTTGTATTTGGGCATCTTGGGATTAGTGCTATCTTATTGCTTCGAGATATGTTCTCGGGCTATTTAGGATCGCCTCAGGATATGTGTTCGGGCTATCCTGAGATTTGAGATTGCCTCGAGATATGTGCTCTCAGGGACAATTCGATTTTGAGGTTGCCTCGAGATATGTTCTCAGTGGCAATTTTGGAATTTGTGTTTGCCTCGAGGTATGTTCTCGGAGACAATTTTGGGATTTAAGATCACCTCCAGATTTTTTTTTTTTTTTTCCGAGCTATCTTAAAATATGACAGGATATATATTTTTTTATTTTAAAATATTTTGATTTCAAAATAAATATTTCATTTAAATTTAGAGCCATGAAATATTTCTTTTTTGGCTCTTGAGACATTTATTTATTTTTTTTTTTGATATAAACAATATAACTGCCATTCAAGAATATCACAACACATACTCAAGTCCACGTTGAGCCTCTTTGGTCTGGGCTTGCATGGCGTTGTCCCGAGGTACGTGGACATGGCCGTGAAGGGCCGGAGATTGCTTGAAGTGGTGAATGGAGGACAGAAGAGTGAATGTGAAGTTGGAGCTTCAGTGAGGGTGGTGGTGGGGTTGCCTTCGGTGGAGTGTGAGAAGGGGAGGAGTGTGTGGTTTGTAAGGAGGAGATGGAGGTTGGGAGGGACTTGTGTAGGATGCCTTGTGACCATGTCTTTCACTAGATGTGAATACTTCCATGCATGGCTGACAATCAAGGAGGAACACTTGTCCTTGTTACAGGATGGAGCTTGAGACTGATGATGTCTTCTTTGAGATTGACAGGATTTGGAGAAGGGCTGCCTGAATGTCTGCCCAGGGATGTCGTCCTGGTGTTTGAGATGGAATCTTCATGGATGCATTTGTGTGGAAGAGATAGTGTGATGGAGACTCTCGTTTATGTATTTTCCTTCTGATCTTTATTTTGATTGGATTATTTGTTTGTTTAGTTTCTATATATAATGAATAGATATCAATAAAGTGTGTAGAGAAGAGACCGCGCTTTTCGAGGTCCCTGAGTGGGTGAGATGGGAAGTTTAGGAGAGAGGACATGATCATCTTTGAAGAAGACGAAGAGGAAGAGGATTCCATAGATCAATATCCACATGCAAGAATTGAAGTTTGGGTCGTAGATTGCATCACAGGTCCCTGAAGTTTGGGAATCATGAAGAATTGAAGGAACTCGAGCGACCTAAGGGGCTTAAATAACAAACCTATTGGCGTTTTTCCTTCCTTTGTCTTTAATGTTGAGCATTTATCCTTCTTCATCGTCATCGGAAAACCCTAAACCGGTAGAAACACACCGAGCAAGGCAGCACAACGAAGCAAGACAGCGAGACGAGGCGAGGCGGCAGTGAACCAGACGGAGTGAAGTGAAGCGCGATGCGAAGAGACAAGAATGGCGAGGCGGTGAGTGAGGCTCCATCAAGGTGAGAAGCTCGAGAGTTTTCAACGTTGAACCAACGCTGCGCGCGTTCTCGAGGAACAATTTAAGGGGGGAAAAGGGGAAAAGGCAGGTGGTGAGTCAGCAAAGTTGGCGGGGTGAGGGACCTTTCATGCAATAACATAAACTTGGGGGACCATTCGTGAAATTTAGTAAAGTTGAGGGACCTTCCGTGAAAAACATCACACTTTCTGACGAAAAGTTCACTATTTACTGCCACGTCAACGATCCTTGGTGGCATGCTGAGTCAGCAGATGACCGCCACGTCAGGCAATGTATAACCGGCAACCGGCTGGAGGGAAGATTTTGTTATTTTTTCAAAGTTGGGGGACGATTTTGTTACAAAATAAAGTTGAGGGACGAAAGTGAAATTTCGTGAAAGTTGGGGGACGATTTAAGTAATTAACCCGATATCCCCCTATCAAACATAAGTATTTGAATACCAAGGGATGTTGAGATGGTTGTTCAGTCGGTTGTTATTGGGATGTAGGGCGATGAGGATGAGCAGATAAATCCATGAACCTCGTGGCATATCATCCGCTTTCATTGCAGTTTCCTATATGTCTCCATACTTGATACCCTTCTTTATCCATTCAACCTAGCCAAAAAAAAAAAAGAAACTAGATTTTCATACCTTGCTCAGACAACAAAATCATGGATATCCATATTCCTTGCCTAAAAGACATTCTACTAAAACCTAATCCCATCAAATAATAACAAAGCACCTAACTATCCAGGGACCATACACAAAGCTATTTTCATGTGATTAGCACAAATACAGGTTTTTTTTTTTTTTTGGTATAAAAAGAGCTAAATACTAGCTACTGCTATTACAAAATGTAACTTCTAGGTCAGTAACTGTCTGTTGAAGTTTAACTAAGTCTTCAGAGAGCCACTCAGGCATTGCTTGTTGGTCTTCAAATCTTAGACTGCAGCTGTTTCTCCTTGCCATCTTTGCTAGTTTGTCGGCTACTGTATTGAGATTTCTGTCAATCTTCTGGGCATTCCAGCTGGGGATCTTGTTCAATAATGTCCTGCAATGTTCCATTAGCTGACTTGTACTTGTGTATGGATCTCTTGATTCATCTGTGATTCTTCTGTGAAGGCACAGGTTATCTATATGGATTTGAGCTTCTTGGATGTTCAGCTGAAGGAGCATTTTGATGCCATTTTCCATTACACATAATTCTGCTTCATATTGTGAATTTGCCTGGCAGATGTTTGCCCCTGCCAAACACAAAGTGCCACTGTTAGATAGAATAACAAAAGCTATACCAGCTGTTTCTTCACCATCTTTCCATGAGGCATCAACAAATAAATAGAATTTAAAGTTTAATGAGTTCCAAAGTCTCTCATTGGATGCTTCTAGTTGGTGTATACTGCTGATACTTCCCTGTTGTTCGATTTGAAGTGCCTTGGCAGTTGCAGCTGTCTTGGTTGAGTTGAACTTCTTTGTGGTAAAAATGTGTAAGCATCTGTTCTTCCATATGATCCAGAGAGTTATTGCAATTAGAACTTTGTCTTCATCTGATAATCTTTGGCTTCCTGTTCTCTTCTCAGTAAGCCATCCACCCTGTGCTAGGTCTTCAAAGTTGAAAACCCAATTGGTAAGGCTGCCAGTATCTTGAAGATTTTGCCAAACCTGTTGAGAATGTCTACACACTTGGAACAGATGAAAAGAAGTTTCAGGTTGAATTTTGCATAGGGCACATGGATCATCAGGACCTATTCCAAGGGAGTACAAAAAGCTTGTTGTGGGCAGTCTATGATGGAAAAATTTCCATAAGAAGATTTTAATCTTTGGCACTAGTTTCATTTTCCATAATTTCTTCCATCCTGGCCAAGGATTAATGTCTAATTTTGGTCTATATTCTTCATAAACTGTAGCAGTAATAGACCTGCCATCAGTTTTGTTAACCCATTTCCATTGAGGTTGGTTGTTTCTCCTTTGAACTTGTTTGGTGTCTATTAGTTCTAGTACACATTCAGGGAAAAGGTTATGTAAAAGATCCCAGTTCCAATGGCTATTATGTAAGACATCAAAAATCTTCAGTTTAAACATGTCATGATGCATGTTAAAGAAAGTGGGCTTTTTGCATAATGGAATATTGAACAACCATGGGTCATGCATTATCCAATTGTCTTGTGTAATATAGTGTATTTGAATATCAGTCTTGATCTGCCTAGCAGTATTCACTATGCCTCTATAAGTCCAAGATATTTTATGCATGGCATTTGACTGCCAGGGATCAAGTATCCCATATTTGCCATTCATGAATGTTACCCAGTGTTTTTCTTCATTATTCAAGATTGCTAAGACTTGTTTTGTTAGTAAAGATTTTTTCATAATCCTTAGATCTTTGACTCCCAGACCACCCTCAGTTTTAGGATTGGTGATGGCATTCCAACCTATTAGATGCAATCCACCTCCACTGCTGTCTTTAGCCCACAGAAATTTTCTCACAAGTTTTGTTATAGTATCTAGAATTGAGTCAGGTATGGCATATGTGCTAAGGCCAAAAATTGGAATGGACATGATTGTGGCATTTTCTAGAGTCACCCTACCAGCCATATTAAGTTGGAGGGTTTTCCACCATGCCAATTTCTTTTCCACTTTGGTGATCATGTTTTTGAAACAATCCATTGGGATTCTAAAGGGTGAAACCCAACAGCCAAGATACTTAAAAGGAAAGGAACTTTGCTTAAGGTTTAAAATATTAGATATGGATTTCTTAAGCTTGCCATTAAGCCAAGAAGGGAAGTATAAGTCAGATTTGGAACTATTGGATCTTTGTCCAGTGAGTGATTTATAAATTTGCATGCATAAGTTAATAGATTTTGCATTTTTCCTTGTGGCATGACAGCAAATCAATAAATCATCGGCATAGAGAATATGGTTTATAGTCAAGGATTCAGAGAGTTTGATGCCCTTAATTAGCTGTATGGTTTGAGCTTTGTTAAGAATATTTGTAAGGACTTGAGACACCAAAATGAAAATGTAGGAAGACAGGGGGTCACCTTGCCTGATCCCAGCAGTTGGTTTCACCCAAATCCCAGTTTTTCCATTGATTATAAAGGATAGGGAAGTGGTTTGGATGCATTCCCTAATCCACATGATCCACCTTTGTGGGAAATTCATTTTACTTAAGACAGCAATGACAGTCTCCCATCTAATGATATCATATGCCTTTTCCATGTCCATCTTAATTAACATCATTGGGTTGATCTGGGTGTTATGCTCTAAGGTATGTACTAGTTCTTGTGCCATAAGAATATTGTCATATATACTTCTGCCATAAACAAAAGCTGCTTGTTCTTTGCCAACCAGATGTGGTAGGAAAGGTTTGAGTCTATTTGCCAAAAGTTTGGCAATAATTTTGTAGTTGACATTGCAAAGGGAAATTGGCTTGTAAGCAGTTACTCTCTGTGGGTTCTCATTTTTTGGGATCAGACATATATGTGTTTGATTCCAGGAATGAGCCATTTTCCCATGAGAGAAGAAATAGTTGATTGCTTTAATGAGATCATTGCCAATGTAGTTCCAGAATGCTCTAAAGAATTCAATGTTCAACCCATTTGGTCCAGGTGCCTTTCCCTTAGGCATTGTTTTCATAGTTTGGAAAATTTCAGTTCTAGTGATTGGTTTAGTGAGTTCTAATCCTTGTTCCTGGGTTAATAAAGGTAAGTCATCAGGTAGGCTGTCAAATATACTAAAATCTGAAGTATGTTGACTTCTAGCCCATAAATCAATGTAGTGTTGAATAAAAGTGGCTTCAATTTCAGATGGTTCAGTGAGTATATTGCCTACTTTATCTTTGATATGAAGAATTCTGTTATTGTTCCTGTGATTTTTGGTTGCTTGATGGAAATACTTGGTGTTACAATCACCATTTTGCCTCCATTGCAGCCTAGATTTTTGAGCCCAGTAGGTGGTGTGCTGTCTAAGGTATGCCTGGTGTCTCATGTATAGTAGTCTCAGGGTTTTCCATATGTCTCTATTAGTAGTGTTTTTACATTCTCTTGATTCAATTTGAGTTATTTGTTCCTCTATTTGTTTGATCTTTGTTTCCAGCTTTCCTGAGTGTCCCATGCATTTTTTAGTTAGGTCATTTTTGAGGTTATGCAATCTATGGCTAGTGGTATGCATGGGGTTTCCTGATATTTCTGTTTTCCATATTTCCTCTACACTTTTATGACATTCATGTAAATGGATCCAATTATTGTCAAATCTAAATGGCCTTTTTTTGTGATACATTTGTTTTCAGCATTTGATCAAAATAGGGGAATGGTCAGATTGACATCTGGCTATATGTGACATGGTGAAATGAAGCATCATCTAGCCATTTGTCATTGGACAAAACTCTATCTAATCTGGCCCAAATTCTGGAACCACCTCTTTGGTTATTACACCAAGTAAAAGGTGGCCCGGAGAATTTAAGGTCAAATAGGTTGTTATGAATTATGAAGGAATTGAAGTAATTTGATTTCATACCTGACCTCCAATTTAGTTTTCCACCTTTCTTTTCCTCGGGTGTTCGTATGGCGTTAAAATCTCCTATAATGAGCCAAGGTCCAACAATATTTGCCACTCTATCCAATTCATTCCATGTTGCCTTTTGAGCCTCCAGTGTTTGCCCATTGTAGATAATAGAGATAATCAATGGTCTGAAAGGGATATTAGAGATGACGAGATGAAGAATGTACCTCGAGGAGCAAATTGGGGTGACTTTTTGTATGGTCTTTCTCCAGAGAACTATAATGACTCCAGAGTAGCCTCAGGCGGGTATGGCTGCCCATTCCCAGTGTCTTTTGAACTTTTTACAAAAGTTTCTAGTTCGGTGAGTGTCAGCCCTGGTTTCAACTAGACAAACAAGCATCAAGTTGTGAGTTTTAATCAGGTTGAAAATCCTGGATACTGTATCCTTACCTGTCACCCCTCTACAATTCCAAGAGATTATATTCATGACGATTGGTTGGGGGGGTTGGTTTGGTGGGTATTTTCAGGCTCCATCTGGCCTTCCCTCATGATCATTGCATTGTCATTGGAAACATCCAAGGAAGTAACATCATAATTGATGCTTGTCCCCTGTTTTTCCAAATGAATGCCTCTGTCATAGGGATTATCATCGTCGGACATCACAAGGTCCTCTTGGTCTTCAAATTCAGTTGTCTTGTTGTTGTTTAGTGCTTCAGACATTCTGCACACCAAACCCATATGAGAATAATCAAATTTACCTGATATCGCGAGCTCTTCCTCCTGAAATTTCCCGTCAGGTGGTTCAGGTGGTTCATGTGGCTCTTCATCATCAAAGGAGGATATTAGTAGCTGTGGTTTGCCTGTGCCTTTAGCTTGAGCATCTGATGTGTGTTGTTTTTCCATCCAGCTATTTTTGTTAGACTGGAAATCAGACTCAATCTCCTGATTTATTTCCACCCTTTTTCCTTTCCGAGTGTTCTTTGGGGTTATACCTCCTCTCCCTCTAGTCATGAAGCTGTTGATTCTTTCAGCACTGCGCTCTCTTGATCCACGACCATGATTGGAGCTTTGACCTCTGGTAGAGCTGTTAACCTTTGGATGACCACCTCTAGTTGATCGGCCAACGTCTCTTCCACGCGCATGGGATGCCACGTGGGGAGCTTTGACTGTCTGATCGTGGCGTTTAGTGGGTGACCAGGTCTCAACTGCGGTGGGCACGTGGGTTTCCAGCGCGATGGGCTCGTGGGTCTCCACAACGGGAAACTGCTCAGCAGTAGGCACGTGTTTTTCCACCACGATGGGCACGTGACTAGCCACTGTAGCAGCCCTAGTGGTTGTGGGGCACGTGACCTCGCGTGGACGGTCGAGATTCTGGAACTGGCGGTTTCCGGCCATCGCCGGAGCTGGTCTTGTCCCCTTGAAGGTTCTCTTGGCCTTCATCCAAGTGCCGTAATCTCGTTCCTTATCTTTTTGGGTGTCTTTAGTCACTGGCGTACCCGTTTGGTTGTTTGTCTCCCCTGTATTCCGTTGAACCTCATCGACGTCCACAGTCATTATGGTTTTTCCTTTCGGATCACCACCAGATGACTGGGTTCCAATGGGTTGCACACGGCTCCCAGTGGAGACATCAACGCAGGCGTCTACGCCGTGACCTACCACACCACAATTGAAACAAAACACAGGGAGTTTCTCGTATAAGATTGGGCAAAATATTTTAGATGTAGGAGTGTTTACCCAGACTCCTCTTTGGAGAGGTTTCTTCAGGTCGAGCTCGATGCAAACTCTGGCGAATTTTCCTCTTTCAAGGTCATCAGTGGTGTTATCGATCTTTAGCAGCTGTCCAACATAGATAAGCATCGATTCGAGAAATTCTGGGAACCACTATTCAGAGGGTAGATGATGCACTTGGATCCATAGGACAGCTGTAGTTAATTTTTCGAATGTTGGTTGAAAATGTGGTCTCCAGCGGATGAGGTGCAGGACAAGCCCATTGACAGTCCAGGGGCCATCAGTGATGAGATCGTCAGCCATAGATTCAGATTCACAACGAATGAGGAAGTAGTCGTTGGGCAGATCGGCGACCGCGACTTCCCTATAGCTTGCCCACATTTGGGATAGTGTCTCCCGTAAAGCCAATAGATTTGGGGCTTTACCCAAAACCTTGGCGTAGAGAGCGCCCTTCATGCGATTGTGTGCCCGGTGGAGGAGTTCAGGGTCTGGAGTCACCGTCTCCGTCACCGAGGCTTTCAGTTTCTCCAATAGTGGTCCTGGGATCAGTACCGTTGGAGAATCATCATGGATCCGGCGTCCGGAGACGACCTTGGCCCACGACTTGCTTGATTTGGTCTTTGAATCCCTTTCCAGATTGTGGAACAGATTAGAGTCATACGTGAATCGGAACACTGGACCGTGTTTCTTTGGAGTGGAGGTAGTGATGAGGGGGGCCGCGGGCCCAGCTGGCCTCGAGGCCATGAATGCGTCCCCACCCACCGCCCTGAATGCGGGGAGGGGTCCGCTGGCTTCTTCTCTTGTGTGGTTTGACAGTTTGTGGATGGCGGCTGGAGGGGAGGAAAACCCTAGCAGAGCGAGATCGCACAAATACAGGTTCACTACACATAATAAAGGGTATCAAAGATTAAATTGGTTTACTCTTACAGCAAGCCAGTAGATTACCTAAAATTAATAAAGCATATGCCTTATTAAACCCATCATCAGCATCTTGAGAAAGTTCTTTGGATCTTCAATTTCATTGGTTATAAGATCTCAGTAACATTATTTAACCATGCCAACTTCCAAAAACATACACATGTAACACCATAACATACTTCTTCAAAGTTGATAAAGGCCAAATCTTCACGTCCCAATACTAAAAATAGGGTTGCCATTCATCACAGATCAAGATATTTCACCATCAACGGAGAAAATTGAAGTTCTTATCTAATCAGTGTCACATGCATTTTTAATTAACAACGAATAAAGTATTATAGCTCAAAAATTTCAATTTAACACATTTTTCCTGTAGAATGGAAAAGATAAAATGAGTCAAAATCCTAATAGAATCCATCTCGAGTTTGAAAAATCATTCAACTGGTTCTCCAAAACATATAAAAACATCCAGGTAAAATTTAAGAAACATAGCCTTGATGCAAACATGCATGTAGTCTCTTAGACAAAGCTTTCAAAGATAACATACTTTGGTTGATCTTGACTACTCTCTCCAACCAATCCCCACCCAGCATCATCTCTTTTTCTCACATTATTTAGACACCAGCATTTTTTCTGATTGTATCTTCCAGTAGGCTTTTGGGCCACACCAGCTTGAATATCCTCAGATATATGGTTTATGAGGCAAAACCATCATAAAATTTCTTGCACATGAAATAATATATTCATTTGAATGCTTTATGCATTTATTTAAGTAGACTCTAGTATGAATGAAGCATAACTATGTTAGACTACTTGCAACTAGATTGAACCTCAAAATAGTACTTCATGTAAAACCAGCTTCATCTATTCAACATATTACTTATAATTTGAAAACTGGTCACAACTTAGATAAGAGGTCCATATCCTTAAAGTGATTGTGTTCCTTTATATGTTTTTCTTCTTACTTTGTTGGACTTCAATTAACAGAACCACCTTGTTATCACTTGAAAGAGGCTAACAACCACACATAGAAAGAAAATAAAAACGTGGCCAGAGAAGTAATCTATACCAGATTACTAGAAAAAGAAGGAAAAGTATACACAACAAAGTTACAGTGAAAATTTTAAGGGAGAATAAAACCCTTTAGTGGTATGTCTCCTCTAGAAGTAATGGAATCTAGAGCTTCTTTCCCCATAACAATTATCCTTAATCAGATTTTCTAAAAAGGACATAGAGAACCATGGATGCAAAACTTTCTGTATATAACAAACAATCCATCTTTGAGACTGGTCAAGAGACCTTTCAATGCACGCCAGATGCCACCACAAAAGCACATTTGAACAGAAGGTTGCAAGTTGAAACCAATTGACATAAACCAACAAACTGCAACAGAAACCAAATAGAGAAAAAAAAAGCTGAAGCCAAAGAAAGTACATCAGAAATTGCACAAGACATGGTTAACAATTAGCAGTAATCTAAGAGAAATATAACATACCAGGGGAAACACAGTAAACAACAATAATAACTGACTAAAGTTCACGTATTTCAAATTAAACCCACAAAAATAACTACTACATCAAAAAGGATTTAACATGGTTACACATTACTAAAATTTCCAAAGCTGGCCTACCATTTGATCGAGAGATATAAAACCAGCAAACAAGTAAGGACATTGTTGTTCAACATCCAAAACCACAATAACTAAAGATAGCGATCAACCTGATTTTGCCAAGCTATCAATGACCAACCAAATAGCCTCCTTCGTCTTATCAAGCCATTTCAAGCGAAGCCTCATCCTGGCCTGCTCCAATTTAAAAAATCTCCGCTCCAAAATTCTTGCCTTCTCGGGGTCAACCAACTTCAGCCCTCTCTTCAGAAGTGACAAGCTGATATCCCCATTCCCTTCCTGAGCAAACGCCCTCCACATAAGTTCATAGCGGGGATCACCCTCTGGAATATACAAGATCTTAGACCAGTGAAGATGGATTTGGAAAGAGAAACATGGATTGCAAACATAAAAAGATATGTTTCATTGCTGCTGATGTAATTTTACGGTCAGATATTAGTACCAGCATATTGTGAAAATTTACATCTATTGAGATAAAAGCATTTACCTCTAAACAATTACAAACATCAGCCGTTTATTATTTAGTTACTAGATTGAAAAAAAAAACTTAGTTGTAAAGAACAAGAATTTTATGAAATTTGATTGGATTAGGATAGAAGTGGACCCAGTGTTAAGAGTAGATGAATGCAACATTGAGTAGTGCTCTTTTAGTGGTGAGACAGGCTGGCTTTAGATCAAAATGTGATTCTGTGGTGATACACATCAACATTTGAATCTGCTGAATTTTGTAGATATAATAAGGCTGAACTCCTGAAGTGATGTTTTCATGGTTTAAATAGTTTGGATGATCAATAAAAGGGACCAGACATGTCAATGGAGTGTCAAGAAAGGAAGGAGGAAATGCAATGCTAACCACACGCACACCTGGCCCTAAGGATGGCAACCCCCGACCCGATCCGTTGTTTCCGACCCGATCCGCCCCGATCCGCCCCGAAAAATATGGGGCGGGGCGGAGCGTGGTAAAGGTCCTTTAAAATCCGCCCATACGCACGCTAAAAAATACAAAAATACCCTTATATATATATTAGATTATATAGTTTTAGGATTTATAGTAAAGTTTTGTTTTAAGTATTTAAAATTAGGCCGCTGCTTTCCCACCCTTACATGAAGTTTGTATATCAAAATGCTTTTACATTCTGATTAAGTTTATTTTATTTGAGTTTTAATCGGTAAATTTCTTCATTCTACTGGCAAATGCGGTATTGGTCGCGCTTACCATGCATGGTGCCCAGCGCCCGCCAGCGCCCGCTACTATTGGGTGGGGCGGTGGTGGTAGAGGCCTGCCCCGCCCCCGCCCCCGCCCCATTGCCATCCCTACCTGGCCCACTTCATGTGGCAATTGAAACACCGAATCAAAAAATGTTACTTTCCTTGTTCTCTCATCTATCTGCATAGAACATGGCCTTGCTCTTTTCATAAATGAAGGAAGGTAAAACATTAATTACTTACCTTGCTCCTGATCCTTCACGACTTTCAAAGCCGACTTGCCTTTACTCTTCACTTCCCAGATCCTCATGACGGGCTTCTTGTTTTCAGTGTTCTCCGGCTCAGAAGGGGCCGAACCCCTCGGCCGCTTCCTGCCTGATGCGGCAGGTGTTACAATGCCAACCGCAGCAGGCTTCTCAGAGGGCTCGGGCTCGGGCTCGGAACAGGAATCAGAACCAGAGGCAGAAATAGCCATGGAATCCGGCTTCTTTGAAAGCTGCTGCTTTTCCTCATCGCTGGTGCCGGTACCGTCGTCGTTGTCGTCGTCCTCATCTTCCTCCTCCTGCTGCTTCTCATCTTCTTCATCATTTGAACCTTCTTCTTCTTCTTCTTCGTTCTTCTTCTCATCTTTCTTCACGGAAACTTCCTTCTTCTTCTGGTCTTTCTTCTGGGAAACGGGGGGTTCACCGTCTTCGTCTTCCTCATCATAGCTTGGTTTTTGGAGGGATTTGGAGGGCTTGGTTTTTGGGGAAGTGGATTTTAGAGAGGGGTTTTTTGCGCGTGGAGGAGGGTGTTGGAGGACTTGCTCCTCCTCCTCCGACGACGATGAGGAATCTGAGGAGGGAGGGCGTTGCTTCGAAGCCATCGGACGCCGACACTCAGAAGTTCTAGAGACTCTCTCTATCTCGATCAACTATAATGAAGAAGCACATTCGAGTAACCATTAGGCTTAAATAGTAAATTTCCATTGTATTAAATTTAATGAATGCACGATGTAATTGATAACGAAGCAGAGGTGTTTAATGAAATGCAGGAGAGAGTGAGAGGGAGAGTGAGAGGGAGGACAGGGCCATGAATGAACCACCAGTGAATGCATTGATGCTGCATGGGGAAAGGCAAGGCGAGCCATGCCCCGAATCAATGACAATTGACAAGTGATGTGATTTGATGCGTACTTGAAAAAGACAAAATGCTCATTGTTCCGCCCACGAGCCCCACAAAGACTCTCACTGCTGTGCTCATGCTCATCATTCTCTCCCACTCTATTGCCTATTGGTTGGGAAATGCTCTCCCACACTCACTCTTCCCTGTTACCCAATTCTTTTAACTAAACCAAATAAATTAACTAATATTCTATTTTTATTTTTTCAAAAAAGTATGTTTGTTCACACTCTCATATGACATTTTCTTAGGGAAAAAAAGAAAATCAGATTCATTTAATATTATTAAAGAACAAACTAGAGCACAATAACAGACTCGACTTGCCTGGTTTTCCTTGGTTCACTGTCATGTGGTGCCACGTGACAGTGAACCATTGGACCGGTGTTTGACTTTGGATGGTGGTTCCCACCACCCAAAAACATTTAAAAAAACAACTCTATCCCACCCTAAAATCAATGGTTCACTGTCACGTGGTGCCACATGACGGTGAACCAGAGACTTGCCTGGTTTGCAAACCAGGCAAGTTGAACTACTCGAGGAGGATAGGCTGCACCAAACATGAGACAATATTATAACTATTTTTTTTTTAATTTAATGGTTGATGCGACCATATATTCTAATGATCACATAAAATCATGGCTGAGCAGAATGTGAGACAGAGAGTGAGTTTATAAGGGCCCGTTTGGTATGCCTGTTTTCCGCGTTTTCGTCATTTTACGTGAGTTTTACATTTTTAGCGAAAGCGAGAAAACGCAAAAATCTTAGCGTTGAATGACCGTTTTACGGATAAGAGCAGAAAACAAAATGGTGAAAAAGGAAAAGCGGAAAAGCTTAAAAAAATCGTTTTTAGTTTGGAAAACGATTGGAAAAGGCGATGACATTGTTGTAAATAAACCAAACTTCAAAATTAATAATAAAAATATATAAAATATCATATTTATCATTTTTATATTTTTTTAAAATAGATTTTCTTTAACTTTTGTTATTGTAAAAAATATATAAATATCATGTTTGTTATTTTTTTTATATTTTTAACTTTATAAAAATATCATGTTTGCCATTTTTTATTTTTTAAAATATATTTTGAATTTTTGTTATTATATAAATATATAAAAATATCATGTTTGTTGTTTTTATATTTTAAACTTTATAAAAATATCATGTTTATCATTTTTATATTTCTTAAGATATATTTTTTAAAATTTTATAAAATATATAAAAAATATATTATGTTCGTTATTTTTATATTTTAAACTTTATAAAAATATCATGTTTGTCTTTATTTTATATTTTGAACTTTATAAAAATATCATGTTTGTCATTTTTTTATTTCTAAAAATATATTTTTTAAACTTTATTTATTATATATAAAATATATATAAATATTATGTTTGTTATTTTTATATTTTGAACTTTATAAAAATATCATGTTTGTCATTTGTTATTTTTTATATTTTGAACTTTTGTTATTACAATTATTATGTTGGTTTATAGTTCTATTTTACATTTATTATATTGTTTTACAATAGTTAAAAAAACTGTTTATACATATTTGATAAAATCACCAGAAAACATACTACACAGTTTTCTATTAAACCAAACAACTTTTCCGTTTTCAGTTTCTGAAAACAGTTTTCAACCAAACAGCTTTTCCATTTTTCAGTTTCTGTGTTTTCTATTTTCCACGTTTTTCATTTTCTGCGTTTTTCAGCTTTTCAGAAAATGGAAAATGGAAAACAAACCAAACGGGCCCTAAGTGTTTTGATTCGAGTGATATATAATATTATTTTAAAATAATATAATAATAAATAATTTTTTCTTAAAGTTTTTATTTTTTATCTCTAAAAAATAATAAAATCATTTATCACTCTCCTATTTTATTAAAAATAATATTTGATAATTTTTATTTTTTTATCAGAATTTGGTTTTCCAGTTAAAAGCCCTAAATATTTTTTACCCTATGCATATACATTATTTAAATTATAATTGATTTTTTTTTAATATACACAATATGACAAATTTGTTCCGGGAGAAAGAAAACACCAAGTTAAATTCGAAGGTTGGTCTATTTTTATTTTATTTTAATTTTTACAATTCTACAACATCATATAATAAGAAATTTTTTACAAATTCAGATAATAGATACTGAATAATGCTCCCATATATTTGAAATAACTTTTAAATAATTTTTGGAGATTTGTGTTTTTTACATCCAAGAAGCACATTGGTATAATGGTAAAATTGTCATCATGTGACATGAGATTATGGATTCAAATCGTAAAAACCTTTTATTAAAATAAATAAAAAAAAGTTATATATAATTGACCCAAGTGCTCGGATCCTTCTACTGATTCTGCATATGCGAGAACTTTATAGCACTCGGCTGCTCTGTTTTTCTTCCCATTATAATTATATATAGAGAGAGAGTAATGAACTAACCATTGGCAAGAGTGTAAATGTGGGGTACCGTACTATGCACTTGTATCACTTCGGTCACCGAACTTCAATTTGTTTCTTTTCGGATACCAAACATTGATTTTGTTTCAACGGGAGGTTACCCGTGGGATTCCGGTGAAATTAACTGCAGGAATGGCCACGTAGGATGCCATGTCACCCAACACTTTTTCATTTACCCCCTTCCCTTTTATATTTACCCTCTTTCTTTTTACATTTACCCCTTCTCTCCTCTATCTTCTATTTTTTCACCAGAGAAAGGCTGCGGGACAGAGAGCTTCTCCATCTTCAGAGTCGGAGAGGATTAACTACTGGCAATGATTGGATTTTTGTCGGCGCATAGCAATGGAGGTGGTGAGAGGTAATTAAAAACATAAGGTTCATGTTCTGGGCTGTGAGTTTGTGTCGGTGTTGGCGGTGGACGCCGCGCGAGAGAGGGGTCTTCTCCATGGCTCCTGGGCATTGGTGCAGCTGAAGAATGGAGGTTTTTAACACACACAGTTCAGTTCATGTTATGTTGGCGCAATTGAAGAATGGAGGAATTTTAAAACACTTCAATAGAGTTCATGTTTTTATGAAGATGATTTCACATCTTTTGGTGGTGTGTAGGTTGTTCAACTGTGATATAAACTTTCAATCGTGTTATATGAAGAAAAAGCTTTCCTTCTTGTTAACAATATGTGAAAAAATTGTTCTTTTTCTTTAAATTATTTGTGGAATATCTATTGTACATTTCTCCTTTACAACCATTTTTCTTTTCAAGGTTTTTATATAAAATTTTTGTGTTTGGTTCCATGAAAAAAAAATGATTAAAAAAAAAAACAAAGTGAGTGAGCTTTAAGAGATGCGAGGAAGAGGTTCTTCTACATTACAAATTGATGTTGTAGAAATTAGGATTTAATCATAAAAAAAAAGCAAAAAATAAAAATAAAAAAATAGAATAGAACAACTATGTCTATATTTGAAGGAATAACTGCATTACAAATTGTTGCTGTAGAAATTAAAACTGTACAAATTGCAGCTGTAGAATAGTAAGTCCTGCTAAAATTGTTGTTGCATTTTAAATTGTACAATTTGAAACCCTGCTCAAATTTCATACTCCACTCTGTGGTAATTAAAACAATCCTGTCCACATGCCATTCATTTTTCACACTGATTAAATCCAAAAAAAAAACATCTACTATCATCATTATGTGGAATTTGTTTGAGTACATGAGAGTGTCCAAGCAAAGTTAGCTAAAGGATAATATTTACATTTACTTCTGCAAAAAGCAGTGTGTCACATGTGGAACCTGGCAAAAGATACAATTTTTTTAGAACATCAATGACCAGGCAAAATTCACAAAGTATTCAAAATCAAATTGCACAAGGTCCCACTCTACTGCACCATTTCAAAACTTTGTGAGAAAAAAATCCAGTAGCACAACCTTTAAGAAGTCCTCCCAAATGAAGTTGCAGGTCCACCACCAACTCCAAGACCTTGTGGTGGCCATACTTCTGTACATAGGTATTCAATAATATCATATGTTAGCTCCAAAATTGGATCAAGCCCCAATTTCAAGCAACACTTTAAATTTGTATTTGAGAGGGAAGAACAAGGAACAGAAGATCAAAGTAGAAAACCAGAATCAAAGAGGAACAGGCAAAGATTTACGTGGAAAACCCCAAAATGTGGGGAAAAAACCACGATCCTCTTCTCAGAGGATGAATCCACTAGGCTTCTTCTGAAATTACAACTCAGAACTCCATGATCGAGCTCTGGAATGAAGAAAATGGAAATGGGAAAGGAGAAGGAGGAAAGAGGGGTTCCGATCGCCAGAGAGGTAGGGCTTCGCCGTGTCTGAAGTTGTTCCCCGTTGGTCTGAAGAGAGGGGGTATTTATAGGGTCTGGAAGCTGGGGTGTTGCTTGGAGAGCAAGCTTTCCAATTTGAGCACGTGGGTGCCAACTCAGCAAATCCAGCTCAGCATGCTTCTAGAAGCTTCTAGACTCCAGGCTGGCTCCTCAACTGTTTAACCGTTTCCCAACTGTCTAACTGTCTCTGTAACTGACTGGGCTTCTAGAAGATCCCGAGATGTGCTGTATCGAGAATTGCTGGAAAAGGAGTTAAAGGTGGCTCGCCTTCATGTGAATTTCCGAGCTCCTCCATGAGGACCTCAGAAATTATAATGAATTCCGAGGTGTAGGAGCTCGGCCACAGATAGGAAATAAACCACGCGGTGTAAGGAGTGTCACGTGATAAGCGCACGCCTGGACATCTGTGCGCCACGTGTCTCCACTTATAACCACCCTATCATGAGTCCCCCCCTCAAGTATGCTTGCAATGAGCTCGGAAGATAAGCAAATACCTTTGTGAATCTTTCGGCGAAATTAGCTAAGCATACTGGGTTGCCGGAGGATCTATTCTTTTCTGCTGATTTTTTCCGAGATGCTCTAAGTGAGACAGTAGCAAGCGTCACCTTCAATGAATAGTTGTTGCATTCAATGCTAGCCGCCTGCACGGCTTTCAATAGCCTTTTTCTCTAGTGACGGTATGGTGCGCAGCGATGTATAATGATGGGCACATCTTTCACGATCCACGTGGCATTCATCCATGATGGCTTTGTAAGCGGCGATCCCTGCCCGTTAGATGAAGTGGACAGGTGTCTCTTGGCGATTATTCAGTTTTCAATTGGATTTATCTGAGCCGTTAGATCTTCGCGTGTCGCTTAAGTATCCCCAAATATTGCGTTGGGTTTCTCAACGCAACTGCTTACCTTCTTCTTCTTCTTCTTCTTCAAGCCCTGACGGCGGTAACCGCAAACTTTTTCTTCTCGCGATTCTTCTGTTTTTCCTGAAAAAGCTTCAAGGTATGGCTTCTTCCTCTCGTGCTGTTCCTTCCACTAGCAACATAGGCGCAAAGCGTAGTAAAAGGCAGTTTCCTTGTTCCGATTCCTACCCTAGCATTCTTTATCAGGAGGAAGTTGATGCAGTAACCAAATACTATAAGATTAGACATAAGAATTTCCAGCCTGAAATCAGATTGCCTGATCCTTCTGATAGAGCGAGTTCTGGTAGGGAAGGTGAACTTGTTGTTTACGTAGATGCATTGTTAGGAGGACTTCGACTCCCCTTTCCTCCTCTTTTCCTTGAAATTTTTCAATCCTTCAATGTCTGTCCGTCTCAATTAACTCCCAACTCTTGGAGATGCCTTTGTGGGTTTGTAGTTGTATGCTTAGATCGCCGAGTTACTCCCACACTATCCTTGTTCGAGGCGCTATTTTGCCTCAACAAAGAATCCAACACAGATTGGTACTTCTTCGGTGCTAGGCCTGATAGACGCTTCTTAGGTTCTATGCCGACTTCCATTAAGAGGTGGAAAGAGAGATACTTCTTCGTTTCTATAGAAGGGGGTTTTGGAGTCCGAACTGAATGGGGAGCACCTCGGACTCAAGTGTTGAGTAGGGAGAAGCTCTCTAAAAGAGAAATCCGTTATCTTGAGAAATTACGGACGTGCTCCCAGATTCCTCCTGAGATCTTCCTGACTAACAAAATTTTACGGAGAAGTGGACTGTTTTTAGTGAAGGGTAGGAATTGTCAACTTTCTGTTACTCTTTTCCGAGTTGCTTTCTATTATTTCTGATTGAGCTCCTCTTTTTTGTGCCCCAGGTGAAGGTATGGATCCTTCTCAATGTACAAAATCTTTGCTGGACAAAGCTCGAGCCCGTGCCGAGAAGCTCAACACTGCACGTCTAGAGAAGCAAAAGAAGGCTGAGCTCCGAAAGAAAGCGGCTGCAGAGGAGCTCGGAACTGAAAGCGTCAATGAGTCTGTAGCTGTTGAAGAATCTTCCACACCTCTTGAACCTCATCCGTCTCAAGCGGTGGAGGTTGAGCCGCCTACTCATTCTGAAACAATTTCGAGGAAGAGAGCTCGGGACCCTGAAGAGGTTCTTTGAAGATGAACCCATTTCGGAAGATGGCGAGCCGGAAGAAAAAGGTGGTTTCCAAGGGAAAAAAGAGACAACCCGAATTGGCTTCGCAGCCTACTAATGAGAGGGCCCTAGCCATATCTCCTTTATCTGCCTCGAGCTCCTACGAGAAAAGAGACATCTCTGCAGTTTACGCCAACACTCAATCTGGTAGTGGAGGAGAAGACTCGCAGAGGCAGAGGAATTCGACTGAAGCTTTCCCTTCTATGCTTGCCGAAGAGGATATCTTTGGACGCATGCCTGATCTCCCTGAGTCTCTTAGGGATTTATTGGATGATGAAGTTGAAGTGATTGGCGTCTCTGAGTCGAATGTTGATTCCACCATCAATTATGAGCCAGTACGGGTCCGTGTTACTCGACCAACACGTCCCTCCTCGAGTTTCCGAGCTGGCGGTCCCAGTTTCTCTGAAGATTCCAAGGGGCCACTTCACGTAGATCCAAAGGAAGGTATCTTGGTTAGTGATCCCAAGATTGTTGCCTCTACGATCAAGTCCATCCTGCCCAGAGAAGTTGAATCTAGACTTGATCGTTTAACATGGCAAGATCTCGCTGAACTCCTCCGTCTCCAAGGGCTTTCGGTAAGTGTTTGTCTCTTCTAATTTTATCTTTGACTTGGGCCAATGTTAAACTTGTACGGTTTGTTGGCAGAACTTGTTTCTTAGTCATCGGGCTGCAAGCATTTTAGAGGAAGTGTAAGAGAACCGGATGTCGTTGTTGACTGAGTATATCCGGAGGAATAAGGACTTGGAAGCGGAGGTCACCCGTTTGAGTACAGAATTGAAGAGAGCTTCTGAGGAGAAGAATTCGGTTCTGGCTGAGAAGAATAAATTAGATGATGTGCTGAAGCAGTCTAATGAGAAGGCCCAGAGGCATTTGGAGAAGGAACTCAAGGCTAAAGAAAAGATTTCTTCTTTGGAGAAAGACGTCTCTGTTCTGAGAGCAAACAATTCCGAGCTTCTCAAGAATTCGGAGTCTGCCGAATCTAGCAGTTCCTTTGCAGAGAAAAAACTTTCAGAGGCGAAGGAAGAAGTTAAAGCTGTATCCTTGGAAGTATTTTCCTTGCGGGGCGTCGCTGAGTTTTTGGAGAAAGAGAATGGCGAGCTTCTCACGCAACTGAAGGATAATAACTCTACCTTGATGGCTATCTCCTCGGAAAGGGATGCTTTAAGGAAAGATCACAAAAGAATTTCTGAGGAGGTTGAAGCTTGTCCGAAATCATTGTCTGAGAGCAAACAGAAAGTGGAGGAGCTGGAAATGGTTTGTGCCGAAGCTCGTCAAGTGAGTGAATCTGCTCTTGAGGAGGCACGTGACGAAGGGAGGGAGGAAAGTTTTCCTGTCCTGAAGGAGTTCGTCTTGAAATTTCCTAATGCCGACTTTGTCAACTTGACCTACATTGAAGCCTTAGAGACTCTTGCTGGTGCGACGAATGATATTAACGCTGAGGATGAGCTCGGCAAAAGTGTAGATGTCCCCACGGCTCCTTTGAAGGACGGCGAGTAGCTTGGTTTTTGACTGATCTTGTTCGTCTTGTTCTTCTTTCCCCCATAATGTGTAGTTTTGCTTGTTCTTTCCTGTTGCAAATGTTAGTGTTATTTTGATAAATGAAATTCACTTTTACCTGTGCATGGAAAGGATTTTGAGTTTTTTTTTTGTCATATTTCTGTTCCGCGCTTCTAATTCTTCCGCTCCTCAGTCGCCAACGATCGAGTTCTTTGTTGTGCGTTCTCACTCAAGGTGATTCGAGCCTAGACCCGCTATCACCTTGTTTGGAGAAATGTGTTTGTCATTTGAGTTCCTTAGTGTGTGTTCTCACTTAAGATGGTTCGAGCCTAAACCCGCTTCCATCTTAACTTTGGTTTCCGAGCTCCTTTGTAAGGAGATCGGATTTGTTGAACTGATTGCCGAGAGGCTCTTTGATAGATTGGCTCGTTAATGGTACTGTCCTCACTGGCTAGTTGCTATTATGTCACAACTCGAGCCTAGACCCGCTGCTGTGTGTAGCAATCAAGCAGTTTGTGGGGATTTTCTAGGTTGATTGCTATTTTCATCACAGCTCGAGCCTTGACCCGCTGCTGTGTGAGTTAGCAAGGACCTCTTAGTGTTATGCTATGACTCGAGCCTTGACCCGCTGTCTAGCTCTAAGTTGAATTCGGAAGATTCGGGCTATTTGCTTCTACTTCTTGAGACTTTGATGTGAAGTTCTTAGGCACGTTGTAGAACAGGAAGCTTTATTGATAGTACCTTATAAGATGTTCGGAATTATAAGGGCGTTTGAGCCTTTTTCCGTCCACCTTGGAGAGCCAATAGGTGCCAGGCTTTACAATCTTGGTCACAACATAAGGGCCTTCCCAATTAGGATTAAGTTTCCCTGTTCTACTCTTGTTGCCTTCAAAAATGTTCTCCCTAAAGACCAAATCACCCACTTGGAATGTCACCTCTTTCGCCTTGACGTCGTAATGACGTTTGACCTTCTGGCGATATACAGCAGCTCGGAGGGCAGCTTCTTCTCTTTTCTCTTCCAGCAAGTCGAGCTCAGCCCGAAGCACCCCTTCATTACTTGTTGGATCAAAGGCTTGGATTCGTGGGGTTGGGACTTCAATTTCAGCTGGAAGAGCTGCTTCCACTCCAAATGCCAACGCAAATGGTGTCTCTCCGGTAGGAGTTCGGCAAGTAGTTCTGTAGGCCCAAAGTGCCCCTGGCACCTCATCCACCCAACTGGATTGATTCCGGAGCACTCTAGTCTTGAGGGTATGAAGTAAGGTTCTATTCGTCACTTCCACCTGCCCATTTGCTTGAGGGTGAGTGACCGAAGTAAGCCTGTGCTCAATTCCGAGTTCCTCACAGAAATTCTTGAATGTAGCATTCGCAAACTGTCTCCCATTGTCTGTGATGAATGCTACGGGGAGCCCGAATCGACAGATTACTGACTTCCATAAGAATTTCCGGCACACCTTTTCAGTAATGGAGGAGAGGGGTTTAGCTTCCACCCACTTGGTGAAATAATCAATGGCAACAATCAAAAATTTCATCTGCCGAGCTGCTTTTGGAAATGGGCCAAGAAGATGTACTCCCCAAAGTGCAAACGGCCTGGTACTTACAATAGGGGTGAGCTGGGAAGCTGGGCGCCGCTGGATATTCGAGTAGCGCTGACACGCATCGCATCTCTGGACAAATGCTTTCGCATCCTTCAGCAAAGTGGGCCAATGATAACCTTGCCTTAGAATCTTATGACAAAGTGCTTTTCCCCCTGTGTGATCTCCTGCAATACCTTCATGGATTTCTTGAAGAACATAATTCGCTTCACTTGGACGCAAACACCTCAATAGAGGGAGAGTAAATGATCTCTTATAAAGGCGTCCGTCCAGAATAGTGAAGCGGTTGGCCCTAACCTTGATCTGGCGTGCCAGCTTGGGGTCTGAAGGTAGAGATCCATCTTGGAGGTACGTTAAGATTGGATCAATCCAGCATGGCTCATTCGTCACTTCAAATAACTCCTCTTCAGGTCGGGAATCAATTGTCTTCGCCGGCAAATACTGAATATTGAGGGGGGATGTTATTTCAACTTTGGAGGAAGCAAGTTTTGAGATGAGGTCGGCCTCTTGATTCTCTGCCCTCGGGATCTTCGTAATGGATAGTTTCTGGAAGCTAGCAGCTAATTTTTGCACCAAAGCCTTGTATCTCACCATGTTTTCTTCTTTTGCCCCAAATTCCTCGCTCATGTGACCCACAACCAGTTGGGAGTCTGTGTTTGCCAACAAATTACGGACTCCAGGGCCTGCACAGCTAATCGCAAGCCTGCAATCATGGCTTCATACTCAGCTTCGTTGTTGGTTGCCTTGAACCCAAACTTTAGGACTGCCGAGGTGCTCCAACCTGAAGGGGATTGAAGCACAACGCCTGCTCCAGAGTTCTCGGCATTCGCTGAACCATCGGTATGTAACACCCATTGCGCCATAGAAGAGGAGCTCGGTTCAGATGAGTCCATAAGAATAGCTTCTCCAGAATCAGTGGTTGCGAGTTCAACGATAAAATCAGCTAGAACCTGGCCTTTGATGGCTGTGCGAGGCTCATAGGTGATGTCATACTCCCCAAGTTCAACAACCCACTTTGTCAATCGTCCAGAGGCGTCCGGACGATGGAGGACTTGCTTCAAGGGTTGATCTGTCAGTACCTTGATCTTATGTGATTGGAAATAGGGATGAAGTTTCCGAGCTGCTGTGATCAGGGCATAGGCCAACTTCTCGAGAGGATGATATTTGGACTCTGTATCATTAAGAACCTTGCTAGTATAATAGACCAGTTTCTGAATTCCGTCTTCCTCTTTAGTGAGAACTGAACTCACCACCATATCAGAAACCGCCAAATAAACACTGAGTTCCTCTCCTGGCTTCGGCTTGGAAAGCAAGGTGGGTGACTGCAAGTACTCCTTTAACTGTGTGAGGGCCTTTTCACACTCTTCTGTCCACTCTACCTTCGGGGATTTCCGAAGTGCTCTGAAAAATGGAAGATTCTTTTCCCCTAACCGTGAAATAAATCTCCCAATTGCTGCTAACTTCCCATTGAGGCTTTGTATCTCTTTAATGGTCCTGGGAGATCTCATCTCCAAAATAGCTCGGATTTGTTCTGGGTTGGCCTCTATCCCCCTCTCTGTGAGCATAAAACCCAAGAACTTTCCAGAGCGAACACCAAACGCACATTTGGTTGGGTTAAGACTCATTCCATGAGCTTTGAGTGTATCAAATGTCTCTTTGAGGTCGGCCGCATGACGCTCAGCACATGTGCTCTTGACAAGGATGTCATCAACGTATGCCTCTACATTTCTCCCCATTTGCTTCCTGAAGACTTTGTTCACTAGCCTTTGGAAGGTGGCCCCTGCATTCTTCAAACCAAATGGCATCACTTTGTAACAATATGTCCCACAAGAAGTAATGAAGGCCGTTTTTTCCTCATCCTTTCTTGCCATTTTGATTTGGTTATAACCAGAGTATGCATCCAGGAAACTAAGCATCTCATACCCTGAGGTGGAATCTACCAGATTATCTATCATAGGCAGGGGGTAGCAATCCTTAGGGCAAGCTTTATTGAGGTCTGTGAAATCAACACACATACGCCATTTCCCGTTGGCCTTTTTTACAAGGACAACATTTGAGAGCCATTCGGGGTATTGAACCTCTCGAATGAACTCTGCCTTCAGTAACTTGCCGACCTCCTCTTCAGCAGCCTCAAGCCTATCAGCAGCAAAATTTCTTCTCTTCTGAATCACCGGCTTCACAGTTGGGTCAACATTTAAATGATGCTCCATTACTTCTCTTGGTACTCCCGGCATGTCTTCAGCTGTCCATGCAAAAACATCTGAGTTGGTCTTGATCAACTCAAGGAGTTGTTTCTGCTGATCCGCTCCTAGTCCAACTCTGAGTTGTACAGTTCGCTCCGGCAAGGCTTCGTCGAGAGGTAAGGCGACGAGCTCCTCGACGGGGGTAGGCCTGCGGGCTTCTCTTTTCTCTTCTTCCTGCCGAAAGTCTTCTATAGTAAGAGATTCAGAGGTTTTGCTAGAATCCCCAAGTTGCCTCTTCAAAGTAGCGAGGTAACACTGCCTAGAAGATGGCTGATCTCCCTTCACCTCTCCCCAACCGTGATCAGTCTGAAATTTCAGCTTCAGATGATAGGTCGAAGGGACAGCTCCGAGCTTGTTGAGAGAAGGTCTTCCCATTATTGCATTGTGACTTGAGGGATGGCGCACCACGAGAAAGTTGATCGGAGCAGTAACAGTTCGTGGAGGAGTACCAAGAGTGACAGCAAGAGTAATGATACCTTCTGGATAGACAGGATCTCCAGTGAATCCAGCCAAAGGAGTTTTGCATGGTTTAAGATTTTCAGCTCCAATCTTCATTCTGTCAAACACGTCCCAGAAAATTATGTCAGCTGAGCTCCTAGTGTCAACTAGCACCCTGTGCATTCTGTAGATCCCAATATCAAGGACCACGACAAGAGTGTCGTCTTGTGGTTGACAGATTCCCTTCAAATCTTCTTCAGAAAATTCAATTGAGAGAGTAGTTCGGCTTTTCTTCTATGGTGCAAGCTCCTGCATCGTACCCACCATGCGGGCATAACTCCTTCTGGAGGATGAAGTTTCTCCTCCACATCCCACAGTCCGCCGGCTTGGCTATGGCGGTTGAGGTCTATCTTCTTCCGAGGAGGTTCTGACTGGGTGTGCTGTTCCTCCTTCTTACTGGTTTCTTGTATGAGGAACTCGCTCAGCTTCCCCTCTCTGACGAGATCCTCTATTGCATCTTTGAGGTGGATGCAATTTTCTGTAGTATGACCTCGGACTTTGTGGTAGGTACAGAATTTGCCGCTCTTCTTTGCCGAGGAGGTCTCCTTCACGGGCTCCGCCGGCTTGAGGATCTTCTTGTCTTGCATCTGCATCATTATGTGTTCTCTGGAAGTATTTAAGGGAGTGTAATTGTCATACCTGGGGCGAATACGGGGTCTGCTTTGGTCCTGAACGCCTCTGTCATCAGAACGAGGAGGTCGGTAATGGGCTTGCTCCATATCCCTCCGTGGTGCCCGTTCGCTTCTTCGACTCTCCTCTCTGCGGAATTCCTCCGCTCGCTGGAGGGCCTGTTCTTTCCTTCCCGCCTTAAACTCGTCAGAGGCTATGTACCTCTGAGCTCTGCTCATTACTTCGGACAGGTCCCTCGGAACATCTCGAGTTAGTGAATCAAGGAATGGGCATTCCCGCAGCCCATCTAGTACTGCTCCAACTACCATGATAGAATCCAGATCAGACATCCCATGAGTTTCCTCATTGAACCTGTCAAGATAATTCCTGAGAGATTCTCCCTCTCTCTGCTTGCATCTCAGTAACATGACTGGATTCCTTTTATGCCGCCTGCAATTAGCAAAACGGCGAAGAAAACGATCAACGAGCTGGTCGAAGTAGGCTATACTGCCTTCAGGTAGGCTTCGAAACCAGTCATATGCGGTTCCAGATAAAGTCTTTGAGAAACCGCGGCATAAGACCACCTCGGAAGTGCCATTCACCGTCATCTCGGAGCAGTACCTCTCTACATGCTTATATGGATCTGAGGTACCATCATAATATCTGATGTTTGGTGGAATGTATTTCTCTGGGAAGGGAGCTTCCCAAATGGTCCTGATAAATGGAGAGCGGAAACGTGGTACGTTTCTCAAGACGCGCTCTCGGTCAGAGATATATCCCCGACGTCCTCTCTCATGCTCCTGGTGATGTACAGGGGAATAGTGTCTCGACCCTTGCCTCTGGGGAGATATGTCGTGAGGAGAACGACTCCTGGAACGGGGACGTGGAGGCGTGTAGCGCCTCGTAGGAGAGTACCTCGGAGAATAGGGTCGTCCTTCATACTGAACTGGCGACCGAGGTCTCTGTGAGTGAGGACGAGGTGGCGATCTTGAAGGAGATCGACGTCTCCTCTCCTGCCCTCCAGTTGAGTGGCGACGGTGATTCATTCTCCTCTGATGGTGGGGATCGTAACTCTCGGCGATGATCAGGGGCTTCTTCGCCTCGAGAACGCTAGGTGGCGTCCTTGGCGGCTGGTGAGCCGCGCGTCTTGGCGCTCTCCGGGCTTGCTGGTGGAGGCGGTGGTGGCACAGTGGTTTGTGAGACATGGCGCTCAACGGCCATGATCGTTGTTGTAAGGGCTGCCAATTACCTCTCCATGGCATGGAATCGCTCTTCGGGAAGAACTATAAGATTCGACTGACCTGGTGGGGCTTCAAAAGTGGGTTGAGTAACTCCATTAAATGCTGGAACATTTACCCCTTCCGCCATGGACGTTGCTGCAGCTGAAATCCTCTCTTCTGAGATTTGATTCTGCCTTGATCTCCTGGTTGCTGGCATAGCTTCTTGCTCGTCCCCACGGACGACGCCAAAAATGTTAGCTCCAAAATTGGATCAAGCCCCAATTTCAAGCAACACTTTAAATTTGTATTTGAGAGGGAAGAACAAGGAACAGAAGATTAAAGTAGAAAACTAGAATCAAAGAGGAACAGGCAAAGATTTACGTGGAAAACCCCAAAATGTGGGGAAAAAACCACGATCCTCTTCTCAGAGGATGAATCCACTAGGTTTCTTCTGAAATTATAACTCAAAACTCCATGATCGAGCTCTGGAATGAAGAAAATGGAAATAGGAAAGGAGAAGGAGGAAAGAGGGGTTCCGATCGCCAGAGAGGTAGGGCTTCGCCGTGTCTGAAGTTGTTCCCCGTTGGTCTGAAGAGAGGGGGTATTTATAGGGTCTGGAAGCTGGGGTGTTGCTTGGAGAGCAAGCTTTCCAATTTGAGCACGTGGGTGCCAACTCAAAGATGCATTTCAAAGAAATCCAAATCGGCCTCAAAGACGCTTCTAGAAGCTTCTAGACTCAGTACGGCTCCTCAATTGCTTAACCGCTTTCCCAACCGCCTAGCTGTCTTCAGAATCGACTCGGCTTCTAGAAGATCCCGAGATGTGCTGTATCGAGAATTGCTGGAAAAGAAGTTGAAGGTGGCTCGCCTTCATGTGAATTTCCGAGCTCCTCCATGAGGACCTCGGAAATTATAATGAATTCCGAGGTGTAGGAGCTCGGCACGGAGAGGAAATAAACCACGCGGTGTAAGGAGTGTCACGTGATAAGCGCACGCCTGGACATCTGTGCGCAACGTGTCTCCACTTATAACCACCCTATCATATATATATATATATATAGGAGAACGACGGATGAAGTACAAATCCATTATAAGAACATGTCACATACAACTAGGAGACGCACACTATATATAATCCTGTCAACCTAATTGTAATGACATGTAATGAATTCTTGATACGCATGGGGTAAATACCAGGTTCTTTAAGATCATTGATACACATGGCTTATGACTTACTTGGGCTGAGCGAGATAAAAGCATGGAGATGATGTTTAAACACAATTAACAGATATGATGCTTAGTTAGAGGTGTTACCAGACCTTATTTGTTTTATGCTGTGGAGGTGGCAGCAGCATCTGATTTTTCGGTGTCCATTGACTCCGGTGGAGCTGCTTCTGCTGCCTTGCCATTTGCATCAGTAGCCGGGTCTGTCATCTCATCATCTCTAGTTTGCTGCTCATTGGCGGGCTGTGGTGGGGATGCTGGTGTTTCCGTTGGTGGCGGGGTCTGTGGCTTGGGAGGAGCTGACTTTGGTTTCACATTGATCGGCCTGCAAAACCTGTGAAGCAGGCATTTTCAGCATCTTTACTTGGACCAAACGAGAACATTTTAGAAAATAAATGATAAGTTCAGGTGAAAAAAATTGGCATGAAAAGATGGACCAATGTGTATTTAAGTTGTGGAAACTGATAGCAAAAGCAGGTGAAAAAAATGAACAAAAGAGTGTTTTGGAAAATAAATGATCAAATGCTATTTGTATCATGTAATTCTCAAGTTTATTGTTACAATAACAAAGCATGTGAACAAAAATTGGCATCAAAAGATGGACCAAGCTGTAGAAACTAGAAATTGATAGCAAAAGCCACAAATTTACTAAATATTTTGAGAAAATTGTACCTGTCTTGGGCTTCTGCCTTTCTTTTGCAAATCAGCAGATAGAAGTGGGGATATGTATCATGTATCACATTTTTTTTTTACCAGTTCATTAATTAACAAAGTTATATCACTGAATATATGGGGATATGTACACAACCAGACTTATTGATCAAAAATACATATTAAATACCTCATGAGTCACGATACAAGAACATTCCAACCACTTGAGTATTTCCAACATTCTAAAAGAACTTTTATATTACTTTACAGTTTACACAAGAAGACCATATGAAAAAAAAATAAAAAGAAACATAAGGAAGAGGCTACTTAATTACAGTAGCATCATTTAAAAGTCATGGTTCCACCACCAATGCCTTTTTGCCTCTCTTGACTTCAGTAAAGAACTGATCCAAGCCGAAAGGATCACTCTCTTTCTCCTCCTTGTCAAACTCAACTGGTCTGTCCCTCTTGTTAGGCCTATCAGATGCGCCAAATGAATGCCTTGTATGGTTTGAACCGCCGGCCTTTGAGGACCTTCTCTAATCGCTCATCGCACCGCCATACATATCAGAGTCGGCGTCTTTCTTAGGATGGTAGAGGGTTGAAAGAGTAGGTTGTGTTGTGAAGAGACCCTTGTCATAAATGTTATACCGGCCATCATCAAGAAACCTGCATTCCATTCCCTTCTCTTGGTTGAACAACCTTTGATCATACATGACTTCCCCGGCACGCGCCCGGCTCCAGTGTTAGCCATCACCGAGAGCAACCTTCTCACTGATATCACGGTCCCTATCCCTTGTGACCTTGCTCTTCTTGCCCATTGCCGCATCTTTGGCTTCTAACCTTCTTTCCCTCTCCCTCTCACGCCTTCTCTCCTCACGGATTTTTTCATGTTGCGACCTCTGCTCCCTTTCCTCCTGGTTTCCTTCCTTTTTTTTCCAGGTGAAGGTGTAGGTGCAGGACCGCCAGTCGGAGCAATTCAGTCCTCTCCGACGAGCCTTCGGTGCTAAAGCTCAAGCTCTTGTTCCTTTCTATCCTTCTCCTTCAAAGACATTTCTTTATGCACCTTGGACCTCATGTCAACAGCGGCTTCTTCACGGCCTTCGCTTTCCGCCACATACAAAACCTATGAGAGCTTCGCAAAATTATCATTGATTTGTACATCTTGCGGCCCCCTTCCATCAGCAGCAAAGACGCTTGTCGAGAGGAATGGTGTAACCTTTGGGATTCTTCCAGTTAGAAAAGCAAGGTGGGATCATCCACTCTGCCGGTCTTTCACACTCACCGGTCTTGGCGGGGAGTGCATTCTGAGCTGCTTGGCGGGGATCCGGCCCCTTAGGGACTCTCTTGTGCTTGAATTTGGGAGGCTCAAGGGGTCAGTGCACCTCCACTGCTCGTATAATCCTCTCCTTAGCACCGAATTAAAGAACATGCTGATTCTTTGAGGGTTTGTACTTGATAAACTTGGAATCAAAGGACTGAGTAGGAACATTCTTTGGTACATGCGGCAAAGACTCAAATTCTAACATTAACAATCTTCTCCAAAGTCGCTTTGGTTCTTGCCGTCGCTTCTTGATCTCCTTCTCCTTCTCCATCTCGTCTCCGCTTGTTGATCATCCTCGGACACAACCTTAGGAAGAAGATCCTTGTCTTTGAGAATACACAATCTTGGAAGCATTCTCATTCTGGGCTTCACAATTGCATCAAAAGCAACTTTGCCCCGAGAATCGGCAGTGAGAGGAAGGATCTTAGACCCAAGCTTCCGTCCTTCCCACCCATACTAAGGGGATATCGTGCCACATGGATCTCAGGAATGCACCACCATCACCAAAGTCCTCGAAGCTTCCTCGGAACAAAGCCCGATCGTTTGCCATAGGGTGGAACTGGGTTCGGTTTGATCACAAAGGAATCTTTGAGATTACGAAGAAGAAGAAGAAGAAGAGCTGAACCTCTCCTTGAAGCAAGGGTCCTTTGAGTGATCATAGAAAGAGGAACATGAAGATTTAGCAACAGGAAGGATCTCCTTGAGGGCAGCCATGATTCTCCAACTGAGTAGAGATTTAGCAAATCCACAAATAAAAGAAAACAGATGAAAATCTTACCACCAACCAACCTGGAGATCAAATTAACGCCGCCGCTTGCGTCCGAGATAAGATCCCGATCCGGCAACAGGGTTAGGGTTTGAAGCCGAGAGCCGCTAAGAAGATACGAAACCCATTTTTTGTTTTCTTAAATTACACACAAGTATACAACGTCTTCCTCTTAATATCTGGACTATTTGCACGATTATCCTCACTAAAGAAAAATAACTCACGAGAGATCATTTAATTTATTTCACACAATTATTTATTAATCTCCCATTATATGTCTCCATATGTTGTTGATGAGAGTGCAGTATTCTCACTCCAATTCATATTCAAGATGAATCTTAATCCAATTTAAATTCAAAGATCAAATTATAATCAAATTAAAATTGTATTCTTTTATCCCATATCAATTCCTACAAAATTAACCTAAATCGGATAGAACGATGGATTAGACCATGTTGGTTCAAATATATTAAACAAAATAATATTTTATTTACTTCATTAATGTATAATTTTTATTTATTAAAATTATAAAAATTTATATAATCATTATCTTAATTTATGAAATTATTATATTATTTAAACTTAACAAACTTAAATAGTTAAATTAAGATAGCAATAAATATATAATATATATAATTATATTATTTTAAATATCATTTAATAAACACTGTAGTTTGAAGAATGATGGCTTAGTTGATGTTGTTTATTAATATATATAATTATATTATTTTAGTCGGATAGCATGATGGCTTAGTTGTTGTTGTCGTTTGAAGAATCAACGAACCAACCAAAAAGTACAGTGGAATTGAGGCACCACTGCACATACATGTAAATACAATAATATGAAAAAGAAAAATAAATATAATTTTTTTATTTTTATGGAAATCAACACATACTCATAATTGAACAACCAGTTTGGTTCAGTAAACAAAGATATGTTAAGTACCAACCTTCATAAGGAAGGTTGATAATTCATTCCTCCGTCTAAAAAAGGGTGACGAATTTAAATCACGCCTACATATGCGAACGGTATGTACAAATCGGACATATGTGTTTTCTACCTTTTCAGAAAACGGAAAATGGAAAACAAACCAAACAGACCCTAAAGTCTCAAGTTTGGAGAATTATGCATATAAAAAAGTAGCTGAAACATGTATCATGCATGTAATATGCCAGTTCGATGGATGAAACATGTAACATGCACATAGATAATCCCAAATGTATGTAATATGACAATTCAACATTCAATTCGGATCAGAATCTTCAATGCTTTTATAAGGGCAATAAAATTGTTGTACATTTTACTAAAACCTAATCCCATCAAATAATAACAAAGCACCTAACTATCCAGGGACCACCTACGACCGCTTGGTCGGATGGTGTTGGGTTCCAGCGCCTCGCAGCCCACGCGGGTTCGAGTGACGCTTGGGCACCTCCTGTGGCGTTGCTGTTGCAGCTAGTGGTGGGAGCCACCCTGCAAGGGCGTGATGGCACTTATTCCCCCATGTGGCTTGCCAGCTTCGATCCCAGGTTGTGCCATCCCTTTGTTCTGTCTTAGCGAGTCCGGGCTGACCGGGCTGGCTCTTTCAACAACAACAACAACAACAACAACAACAACAAAAAAAAAAAAAAAAAAAAAAACTATCCAGGGACCATACACAAAGCTATTTTCATGTGATTAGCACAAATACAGGTTCACTACACAAAATAAAGGGTATCAAAGATTAAATTGGTTTACTCTTACAGCAAGCTAGTAGATTACCTAAAATTAATAAAGCATATGCCTTTTAACCTTTAGTTCCATATTCATTGGCTCCAAGAAAAGCCATCATCAGCATCTTGAGAAAGTTCTTTGGATCTTCAATTTCATTGGTTATAAGATCTCAGTAACATTATTTAACCATGCCAACTTCCAAAAAAATACACATGTAACACCATAACATATATACTTCTTCAAAGTTGATAAAGGCCAAATCTTCACGTCCCAATACTCAAAATAGGGTTGCCATTCATCACAGATCAAGATATTTCACCATCAAAGGAGAAAATTGAAGTTCTTATCTAATCAATGTCACGTGCATTTTTAATTAACAACGAATAAAGTATTACAACTCAAAAATTTCAATTTAACACATTTTTCCTGTAGAATGGAAAAGATAAAATGAGTCAAAATCCTAACAGAATCCATCTCGAGTTTGAAAAATCATTCAACTGGTTCTCCAAAACATATAAAAACATCCAGGTAAAATTTAAGAACAAAGCCTTGATGCAAACATGTATGTAGTCTCTTAGACAAAGCTTTCAAAGATAACATACTTTGGTTGATCTTGAATACTCTCTCCAACCAATCCCCACCCAGCATCATCTCTTTTTCTCACATTATTTAGACACCAGCACTTTTTCTGATTGTATCTTCCAGTAGGCTTTTGGGCCACACCAGCTTGAATATCCTCAGATATATGGTTTATGAGGCAAAACCATCATAAAATTTCTTGCACATGAAATAATATATTCATTTGAATGCTTTATGCATTTATTTAAGTAGACTCTAGTATGAATGAAGCATAACTATGTTAGACTACTTGCAACTAGATTGAACCTCAAAATAGTACTTCATGTAAAACCAGCTTCATCTATTCAACATATTACTTATAATTTGAAAACTGGTCACAACTTAGATAAGAGGCCCATATCCTTAAAGTGATTGTGTTCCTTTATATGTTTTTCTTCTTACTTTGTTGGACTTCAATTAACAGAACCACCTTGTTATCACTTGAGAAAGGCTAACAACCACACATAGAAAGAAAATAAAAATGTGGCCAGAGAAGTAATCTATACCAGATTACCAGAAAAAGAAGGAAAAGTATACACAACAAAGTTACAGTGAAAATTTCAAGGGAGAATAAAACCCTTTAGTGGTATGTCTCCAATAGAAGTAATGGAATCTAGAGCTTCTTTCCCCATAACAATTATCCTTAATCAGATTTTCTAAAAAGGACATAGAGAACCATGGATGCAAAACTTTCTGTATATAACAAACAATCCATCTTTGAGACTGGTCAAGATACCTTTCAATGCACGCCAGATGCCACCACAAAAGCACATTTGAACAGAAGGTTGCAAGTTGAAACCAATTGACATAAACCAACAAACTGCAACAGAAACCAAATAGAGAAAAAAAAAAAAAGCTGAAGCCAAAGAAAGTACATCAGAAATTGCACACGACATGGTTAACAATTAGCAGTAATCTAAGAGAAATATAACATACCAGGGGAAACACAAAGTAAACAACAATAATAACTAACTAAAGTTCACGTATTTCAAATTAAACCCACAAAAATAACTACTACATCAAAAAGGATTTAACATGGTCACACATTACTGAAATTTCCAAAGCTGGCTACCATTTGATCGAGAGATATAAAACCAGCAAACAAGTAAGGACATTGTTGTTCACCATCCAAAACCACAATAACTAAAGATAGCGATCAACCTGATTTTGCCAAGCTATCAATGACCAACCAAATAGCCTCCTTCGTCTTATCAAGCCATTTCAAGCGAAGCCTCATCTTGGCCTGCTCCAATTTAAAAAATCTCCGCTCCAAAATTCTTGCCTTTCCGGGGTCAACCAACTTCAGCCCTCTCTTCAGAAGTGACAAGCTGATATCCCCATTCCCTTCCTGAGCAACCGCCCTCCACATGAGTTCATAGCGGGGATCACCCTCTGGAATATACAAGATCTTAGACCAGTGAAGATGGATTTGGAAAGAGAAACATGGATTGCAAACATAAAAAGATATGTTTCATTGCTGCTGATGTCTTTTTACGGTCAGATATTAGTACCAGCATTTATTGTGAAAATTTACATCTATTGAGATAAAAGCATTTACCTCTAAACAATTACAAACATCAGCCGTTTATTATTTAGTTACTAGATTGAAAAAAAAAACAACTTAGTAAAGAAAAAGAATTTTATGAAATTTGATTGGGTTAGGATAGAAGTGGACCCAGTGTTAAGAGTAGATGAATGCAACATTGAGTAGTGCTCTTTTAGTGAGACAGGCTGGCTTTAGATCAAAATGTGATTCTGTGGTGATACACATCAACATTTGAATCTGCTGAATTTTGTAGATATAATAAGGCTGAACTCCTGAAGTGATGTTTTCATGGTTTAAATAGTTTGGATGATCAATAAAAGGGACCAGACATGTCAATGGAGTGTCAAGAAAGGAAGGAGGAAATGCAATGCTAACCACACGCACACCTGGTCCACTCGATCTTCATGTGGCAATTGAAACACCAAATCAAAAAATGTTACTTTCCTTGTTCTCTCATCTATCTACATAGAACATGGCCTTGCTCTTTTCATCAATGAAGGAAGGTATAACCTTAATTACTTACCTTGCTCCTGATCCTTCACGACTTTCAAAGCCGACTTGCCTTTACTCTTCACTTCCCAGATCCTCATGACGGGCTTCTTGTTTTCAGTGTTCTCCGGCTCAGAAGGGGCCGAACCCCTCGGCCGCTTCCTGCCTGATGCGGCAGGTGTTACAATGCCAACCGCAGCAGGCTTCTCAGAGGGCGAGGGCGAGGGCGAGGAACAGGAATCAGAACCAGAGGCAGAAATAGCCATGGAATCCGGCTTCTTTGAAAGCTGCTGCTTTTCCTCATCGCTGGTGCCGGTACCGTCGTCGTTGTCGTCGTCCTCATCTTCCTCCTCCTGCTGCTTCTCATCTTCTTCATCACTTGAACCTTCTTCTTCTTCTTCGTTCTTCTTCTCATCTTTCTTCTTCTGGTCTTTCTTCTGGGAAACGGGGGGTTCACCGTCTTCGTCTTCCTCATCATCATAGCTTGGTTTTTGGAGGGATTTGGAGGGCTTGGTTTTTGGGGAACTGGATTTTAGAGAGGGGTTTTTTGCGCGTGGAGGAGGGTGTTGGAGGACTTGCTCCTCCTCCGACTCCGACGATGATGAGGAATCGGAGGAGGGAGGGCGTTGCTTCGAAGCCATCGGACGCCGACACTCAGAAGTTCTAGAGACTCTCCCTATCTCGATCAACTATAATGAAGAAGCACATTCGAGTAACCATTAGGCTTAAATACTAAATTTCCATTGTATTAAATTTAATGAATGCATCGATGTAACTGATAACGAAGCAGAGGTGGTTAATGAAATGCAGGTGAGAGAGAGAGTGAGAGTGACAGTGAGAGTGACAGTGAGAGTGAGAGTGAACAGAGCAGTGAATGAACCACCAGTGAATGCATTTGATGCTGCATGGGGAGAGGCAAGGCGAGCCATGCCCCGAATCAATGACAATTGACAAGTGATGTTATTTGATGGGTACTTGAAAAAGACAAAATGCTCATTGTTCCGCCCGGCCAAAACTTAAATGGAGCCTGCTCCAACCATTTTTTTAGGTGGAGCCGATTTTATTTTAATATTTATAAAATATTTTAAATATTTTCAACTATATAAATAGGAAGATCATCAAAAAAAATAAGCCAGCATGTCAATTTTTATATAATTTAGTGACTATTTGATCATCTCATTTAATAGTTGAAATTCTAAACTTCTGAACCGTTAAAATTTTTTATAAAATTTCAACTATTAAGTGGGAGGACCAAACGGTCACCAAATTATATGAAAATAAACATGCTAGCTTATTTTTCGATGATCTTCTCATTCGTATGGTTGAAAATACTTAAAACATTTTCTAAGTACCAAAATGGAGCCAATTCCATCTAAAGATAGGTGGAGCCGGCTCCATGCAAGTTTTCCTCGTCCCGCCCACGAGCCCCACAAAGACTCACTGCTGTGCTCATGCTTATCATTCTCTCCCACTCTATTGCCTATTGGTTGGGAAATGCCACTACAACAAAACGTGAATATAGCGGTGGTTATAAAGGCATTTAGCGGCGGTTATAAAACCGCCTCTATACAGATCGTCAAGAGACCATCTAGTGGTGTTTTTTTACCAACTGCCGATATAACCACCGTTAATGTCACAAATCAATTAACGGCGGTTTAAAACCGCCGCCCCAACCGCCTCCAAGTGTAGAGGGTATGTAATGGCTTTTCAATTTGCGAGCCGCCAAAATCGTAGATAAACCATTTAGTGACGGTTTTAACCGCCGCTAAAAGCATACCAAATTCTGATTTTTTTAAAAAATTTTTTATTAATTTTTGCATGTAGCGGTGGTTATAACCGCCGCTAAATGTATCCAATTTTTTATTTTTTTTGTTACCTTTCATTTAGCGGCGGTTTTAACCGGCACTAAAATCCTAGCAAATTTCTGATTTTTGTTTTTTTACATATAGCTGCGGTTATAACCGCCCGTAAATGGTATCCAATTTTTAATTTTTTATTACCCTTTCATTTAGCGATGGTTATAACCGCCGCGAAAATGACAACCAATTTTAAATTTTAAATTTTAAATTTTTATTTTTCATTTTTCATTTTTCATTTTTTATTTTTTATTTGTTATTAACCTGTTTTTTTTTTCTACAACAATAAAAATTTTAAACCATTGAGCTCCATTCAATCAATTCAAATTTAAAAATAATAAAAATATATTTATAATTACAATATAGTTTTTCATCACACAAGGCTGATAAACTTTTGTTAATCACCTGTAGTCATCGACAGAAGATATAAGCAATCTATAACCTATGGGGACATGGGATAACTTATGGTGCAGTTTCACAAATAGAGAGAGCTTTGTCAAAACCTCAGCTTTGTCCACCCTTGCTGTTCATAAGTCTTCTTGTTCAATGCCAATAGATAAGACCCAAATCCACCTGAAACACACCAATAAAACGCAGTGAATGATCAAATTGAACATCCAATCAACTTATCTCAAAGATGGAATAACTAAATCCGAAGATTCCCTCAGACCTATAACAAGCCACTGCACAAGTCTGCACTTTATTGGTGTTTGATCTTTTTTATAACCAAAAAAGATAGATAGCACCCACGAACCCGAACCTGGTCATGTAGGAACCTGATGTACCCAAGAGCTTCATGAAGAACAGAGGCCATATCTAACTGTACAGCAGACACAACAGTCAAAGTCAAACAATTCAGCAATCAATTCTAAAAAAAAACTACAGTAATAAATCCAGTTTAAACACACAAACAGAACAAGTACACTATATCCACCCTCTTTAAAGAAGAAAAACAGTAGAAATCAACCAAATTAATCACCTTGCCAAATGGAGAAACAAGTTGTTGCAGTGCCATAATTCTCATCCCCAACCTCTCCTTCAATGTCCTGCTGCAAGTCATCAATTTTCTCAATCTCATGCCTCTATTTCAACTCCTCCATTTGGATTCCTCCTATAAATTGGTCCTTTTCTTCCTTTTCTAATCTTCTCAATGCTATCTATCTTCTTTCATTCAACAATCAGTTCTCATTAATCTGCTTGTATAATAGAGCCCAGGTAGCATGGTTTTGATTTAGAGATCTCAACCAAAATGTATAATGCTAACAAAACTAACATGTTACCCCTCAGCGATTTCAATGGGAGTCTTGCGTGGCCTTAAATACTGAGGTTCTAAGTACCAAACATCACGGACAATAGCCTAGGATGTCATTAGGCGACCCAGATGCATAGTGAAAGATTGCCTGCGAATAAAGTACTTCTTGGAAAATTGTTCCTCGAAAAACAAGACTAAAAATATGCGATGCAATAGTAAGTATTGTAAGTTAGTAACTGAAATGGTGAAGAGAGCACCATTAAACCACAGTTAACTAGAAATCACTGTTGGATGGGACTTGGTTTATCTTTGACTCAAGCTGGGTTTGGGTCAAACTTAAGTTGCTCAAGCAAAGCTCTTTTAAAGCCCTACTTGGAGTGAAGCTTGTCAGCCTATGGCAAGAACATAGCATTGTAAAAAAATATTGTTCACATTAATGGAGAATTGAGAGAAATATTGGTGAGAAATAGGCATTCTCGATGGGGTTTCATGTTTATGTGTACTACCTCCAACCGTTGGTGATCGACTCCATTTGCACTTGTTATTATCATTGCAGATAATCAAAATCCTCTGTTATTCCAACCTGCATTTGAATTCAAAACACTCATCAGGGAAGAAAGGACAACTTAAACTTAACCATAGCAAATGGAGTAAATGAAATCAAACGATGAAAGGCCTCCTTGTACATGTGTTCAAGGAGTTCTTTGGATTCAAGGAAGTTGTTTGAACACCATTGCTGAAGAGTGAATATGTTGTCTGAGAAGTAATTTTAGATTGTCAATTAAGCCATGAAAAGGAAACATGAGAAGAAGACATTGAGAATGAAGTAGATTACTACAGTCTTATGAATTACCTGTCCAATTATATTGGTTGCTTCATGGGACTCCTCAAATTGCTCCAAGTTTTCATATGCTCCACTGGACAGCCTCTCACGTACAGTAGAAAAATCCATTGGGTGTTCAATGATTTCTATGGTAGTTGGGAGCTGTACAAACATCAATGACAAGTCGACCAATACAACCCAAAAAAAAAAAAGTTTCCACTTTCTACATCATTGTCATAAAAGACCACAAAAGACCTCTTCAGAATCCATGGGCTCCCTCCGAGAATACACCATAAGGCTCCCTCCGAGAATACATCATAAAAGACCACAAAAGACCTCTTCAATCAAGTCTTTCATGCTACTGACCACCTCAACTATCTGTGATAAATAAGATGATGATAAATGAGAAATAAAGTGCAGGCTCTAATTTCTCAAGGGGAAGTTTAACAGTGTGTATATAATCGTGTGCCTGTAAACATTGCACATATCTTTTGGAAAATCCCAAGTCATTCAATGATTGTAACTCAAGACTTCTTGTCAGTTGACGACCTGCTGAAACAAACCTGAAGACGAGGAGAGGGAAAAAAGATGCAAGTGAAAGCCATTAATGTAGGTTGGAACAACTGATATAGTGAAACCTCATATTTTAATAACGGTGTCTGTTCAAAGCAAAGATACTAATATTCAGTACATGAAATCAATGGTATTCAAATCTAAAATTAGCATGGAAATTATCCAATCAAAAGCATGGTGTATACTTTAGAGACTATATTGAACACAACACCTATGACCACATTGTCCAAAACATATCACATAACACAAACAGCCATATAAGCTTTTGTCAAAATGACATAGGTAATCTTTTGCTCATTCTCCAGCCTAAATTCCATGCATGTATCAGAAATAGAAGCCCCCCAATTTATGCGAAAATGCAAACCACAGCACAGGTCCTCAACCATGAATGAAATATAAGGTGAATTACTTGTAAGGCAGTGAATAGCTGAATAAACAATACACAATCATACTACCATTTGAAATTCAGCGTATATATTTGCTCCTCTTTGCTGTAGTTGGGGAAAAAATCATAACCACAAGAAAAAGAAAATCAGAGAGAAATTCCCATTTTACTATGACAATCGGTTAAAAAAAATCTACTTGAACCTTAGCATGTTCCAGTTCTTCTAACAGAAGTACACCAGCGCCCTCTCCCATAACAAATCCATCACGGTGCTGTGATATAATGGCTAGTATTTAAATGAAAAATGCAAGTACACAATTACAGCATCACAAATGATAAATATGCAACAAAACATATAATGGCAAGTATTTAAATGAAAAATGCAAGTACACAATTACATCATCACCAAAGCAAACCTCAAACAAAATCACAATTTACTCATTGATTCAAGAGCTTCCGGATCATTGTCAGCATAGCAGGCCAATTCCTCCTGCACGTACAAAATCAAATCAGTACCTAATATTGACAAATTTAATCCCTAAGATATGGAAAAATCAGATAATGTGTAATGACCGCCAGCTTTTTATGATGTGACTCAACAGCCTTCAATTCTTCTAAAGCAGCCTGTCGTTCATCCTATCATAAGAACATAAAAGTTAAGAATAAATGGACTCAACGGAAACCCAAAAAGTAAAATCATGTTCAAAGAAACAAATAAATTAATCAAGTTGCCGTATAAACTTACAGATCCCTCCCTGCCTTTTTTCAAGTTGTCCCGTTGTTCTTGAAGTTCAGCAAAACGCTTCCGACTACTTGCAACATCAGATTCCAGTTTGCTAAAAGCATTCCTCAACTAGAATGAACCACCGTTTGAAAAAATAAGTCACGAGATACAACAGTGGTTAGGATATAATAAATGATTTAGGAACCAAATCCACGTCACTGATGGATGTAGTTTTGAAGGACGAACCCGAAAATCAGTAGATGACAACAAAAGGGATGTAGCTATACCTGATTTCCAGTGCAACTGGGGAGACTCCAAAAGTATACCTGTCAGAAGAGAAACTGATCAGCAAAATTAACTGAAGGAAGATAAGCTCAAAAATATACATCATACCAGACTTACAGAGTCTCAAAATTAATTAAATGTTGTAGAGTATCTATTATTTACATATAAAAGTTAGACAAATTTTAAACTCGATGATGAGAAAGCCATACCTCAACGGGAAACAAATCTATTTGTCTACCTTCTCATCCAAGGAAATAGCCCAAAACAACCACTTATCATATTAAAATAAATAAGAGAGAAATACAGAGAGAATCAGAGTCATTACCTGAGGAGCATAGATTTATCAACTATAGGATTTCAGTTGCAACTACTGTTTATATCAAAAAAAAAATTATAAAATATAAATAAATAAATAAACAAATGTTTGAAGGGCCAAACTGAAATATTTCATGGTTTTAAATTTTAATGAAGTATATACCCTGAAATTAAATTTTAAGATTGTCCGAGAACAAATCCCGAGACAATTTTAAATCTTGGGATAGATCTCTAACACATATCTCGGCGCAATCTCAAATTCCAAAATCGCCTCGGTAACACATGTCTCGAGGCAATCTCAAATTCCAAAATTGCCCCCGAGAACACATATCTCGAGGCAATCTCAAATTCCAAAATTGCCCCCGAGAACACATATCTCGAGGCAATCTCAAATCTCAAAATTGCCCCCGAGAACACACATCTCGAGGCGATCTAAAGAGGATAAATCCTAAAGTGATCAAAGAATGCAAATCCCGAGGTGGCTCAAGTACACATCCCGAGGCAATCCAAAACAAAATAAAAAAATGAAATAAGAAGAAAAAGACAATGATCTTATCCATTACAAATGACTCGGTTTATTTGCATAAATTAAAATAAATTAAAATGATTGATTTTATCCATCACCTTGAGGATAAGATCAAACAGAGAGATGTTAATTTCATTAATAATAATAATAATAATACATTTGAAGTTAACATCTTATTTAAAATAAAAAAAATTATATGTTTGACCCGGCTTGGATAAGAACTCCCCACATCACATGATATCGCGGATGGATTGTTGGGGGGTTACGATCTTCCTTGGTCAATAAAAAGGGCTCCTGAAAAGAAAAGAAAGGGGGGAGAGAAAATCAAAAACAAAAGAAAAAGGAGACAGGGAGAAAGGAAAAAAAAGCACGGTCGCTCTCTCCCTCGCGCACCTCTGCCTCCAGCAGCCAGGCTCGCCCCAGCGCCGGTGGGCGCTAGCGCACCTCCGCCTCCAGCCGGCCCGCCGCCTCACGCCCAGCCCTCCACTCCTCTCTCCGCCCCGATCAGCCGCAGCTCCGCCTCCGGCGCCCGACGCCACCCGAGCGCACGCCTCCGCCCAGCACCGCGCCCCCGCTGCGCCCTCCTCTCTGGCCACCACGCCCAGCCTCCCTGCAGAGCTCTGCTCCGCCCCCTGCCGGCGATCTCGCGCACACCCTTACAGCCTGTTCCCCCCCTGTTGCAGACTGTCCGCCTCCTATTACTGCTTGTCCACCTCAAAACAGCTGTCCGCCCAGCCGCCTCCGCCACGCCGGATCGCCTCCAGCTCTGCCCGTGAAGCCCAAGGCCAGCCGCGGACCTGCAGCCACCTGCAGCCACCTGCAGCCGTCTGATGCCGCCGTTGCCACCGCCACAGATCTGCGCCGCCAAGCACTCCTCGGCATCAACTCATTCGTCTGCAACAGCACTTCGGTCATCTGATCGTCATCAACAATCAGCGGCCCCATCTGTTCGTCACCAACGATCAACAACTCGTTCGTCTGCATCAACAATCAGCGGCATCATCAGTGTTCGTCATCAACAAATACTGAAGGTCGTCGACAACAAATGCTGAAGGTCGCCATCAACAAATTCTGAAAATCGTCATCAACAAATACTGAAGGTCGTTGATAACAAATGCTGAAAGTCGCCATCAACAAATTCTGAAAATCGTAATCAACAATCAGCGCGTAGTTCTGTCTGATCGCCACCAGCAATCATGATGATCGCCGTCAACCTCCATCGCTGTTAGATCCCCACCGGGCGTGCCCTCGAAGATCTACTTCAGCATGCTCGCAACCTTGAAGCCCCTACAGCACCTCACTGCCGTCAAGTTGCTGAAGAGCTTCTTGCGTCACCAGCAAATGAAACCAAAGCCGTAGCCGTGCTGATCTGAAGCTGCGCGAGGATGTTGAGTTGCTGAAATTGGGTTGCCGATTCGCCAAAGAATTGGTTGCTGATTTGCTGCTGCACGCCGAAGAATGGTTGCAGATGAAGAACTTGGTTGCTGATTCATGGTTGCTGATCGCCGAACTGGTTGCTGGCTCAATGAAGGCTGGATCGATGAAGATTGGTTGCTGATTGAGGAAGAATGGTTGTTGAATTGATGCCAAGAAGAATTGATGGATGTTGTCATTACAAATTTTATGAATTGATAGATGGATGTTTGTATTAAAATTAAAGCCCCAAATACAGAGGGAACTCTGTCAAAATTTTTTAAAGAAAAGAAGTTGGCTACTGCATTTGTTGAGCTGCTAATTTACTGCATTTGCTGATGGAGAACTTGCAACAGAAATCACATACTCACTAAATATGTACTTTTATTCTCTCCAAAGCGCACATACCTACTGATAATGTCTGATCCGCATGGGTTCATATATTATCAACCTCTCCAAAAAAGTTAAACCCGGGATAAAAAGGAGTTTCCAAATCATAAAAAATTAAGAGTAAGGAAGGAGCTGAATGTTGCTCATCTCTTCTATTGTCGGTTGGTTCTCAACAAAGATCATGGTGGATGGCGTGGCCAGCTGATGTTCATTGAATTTCAATCTAATGCTGTCAAGAAATCAAATGAAGCCGGTGTCTGAACTGAAGCTTGGAATTCTTGGAGACGTGATAAGAGCCTGGGAGGAAGCCTTGGAAGCATATATATATGATTATATGGAATATTTGGGAAGGAGCTTGGATTTTACTGGAAAGAGAGAATTGTCGACATGTGTTTGCATGTGATGGAAGTAAGATTACTAAGAGGATACATCCAGCTATAGATCACCATCCTCGTAACTTGTTTTCTTTGGTTCACTCAGCTGTCGCGGGCCATTGAAGCAATGTTTGTATCCATGACAAAGAGTTCCAGCAAAAGAGAAAGCTGCCATGAATTTTTGCTTACTGCCCCCATTTTCTGAAAACAATAACATCGAATCAAATCAGCATTTCTCTTGTTGCTAAATGACTTCAATTGTTAACAGAAAAGCTGCTCAAGTTGCTTCTTGTTCACTGACAATGAACTATATATTATTACTATAATGGATGAGTGATTGCTTGAATAGTCACATAATTGATATCATCTTAAAATGATGATATTTTGAGGGTCTTCTCAATCAAACTATTGCTTACTTGGTGCCATACTTGTTAAGACTCTCAAGTTGATGGAGATTTAAAAGATTTGAAGATTCTCAAAGTGGGAAGTCTGTATTAGTTGCAGATGATAGCATTTGTCTAGGTGATGAACTAGAGAGTGTTCTTAACTTACTGCTGGCTGCTGCATCCCATAATAGAGCTGCTGCAAAATTGAGATAAAAAATGTTGACCGCTGTTGCTGTGTGTTGTTACCTGTTGCGACGAGCAATTGAGTGCTGCAAAATAGGTGAAGATATTGCAAGATGAAGGGATGTCAGAAAAAACTGCTGCAGAAATTTTTTTTTTTTTTTTTATGCTGCAAAATTGAGATAAAAAATGTTGACCGCTGTTGCTGTGTGTTGTTACCTGTTGCGACGAGCAATTGAGTGCTGCAAAATAGGTGAAGATATTGCAAGATGAAGGGATGTCAGAAAAAACTGCTGCAGAAATTTTTTTTTTTTTTAAAAAAAAAAAAAAAAAAGAAGAGAGAAATGCTGCAGATTGCTGCAGAAATGGCTGTTATAAACACTCATATTCAAAAATTCATAACTCTGGCCCGGAAACTCCGATTGAGGCAATCTCTATGGCGTTGGAAATTAGACACCTGGGTCTCCAACATTCATATTCAGCGCAGATCCTTTCGGTGGTCCGATCAGCGTGGATTTTGATAAATAAAAGGGTAGATTTCAGCATTTCTGCCGACAGCAATGCTGATCACCCAATTTCAAAAATTCACAACTTTGGCCTGGAAACTACGATTGAGATAATCTCTGCGGCGTTGAAAATTAGACATCTGGGTCTTCAACAATCATATACAACGCAAACTCGTTCGGCAGACCGATCAGTGTGTATTTTGATGGGGAAAAAGGATGAACATAATAGCTCGGCAAATTAATTCCTGAAACCTCGTCTGATTGCTCATTTTCAAAAATTCATAACTCTGTCCATAGAACTCCGATTGAGGCGATCTCTACGGCGTTGGAAATTAGACACCTGGGTCTCCAATATTCATATTCAGTGCAGATCTTTTCGGTGGTCCGATCAGCGTGAATTTTGATAAATAAAAGGGTAGATTTCAGCATTTCTGCCAACAGCCATGTTGATCACCCAATTTCAAAAATTCACAACCTTGGCCTGGAAACTCCGATTGAGGTGATCTCTGCGGCGTTGGAAAGTAGATATCTGGATCTCCAACATTAATATACAACACAAACTCGTTAGGCGGTCCGATCGGTGTGGATTTTTGATAAATAGAAGGGTAAATTTAAGCATTTCTGCCGCTAGCTATGTTGATCGCCCAACTTCAAAAATTCATAACTCCAGCCAGAAAACTCCGATCGAGATGAAATGTGGGGCGTTGGAAATTAGATATTTGGATCTCCAATAGTCATATACAACACAGACTCATTTGGCGGCCCAGTCGGTGTAAATTTTGACGGATAAAATAGTCAATTTCGGCGATCCTGCCGTTGACAATGCTGAAGACTCATTTTCAAAAAAATTCATAATTCTTACCTGAAAACTCCAGTCGAGATGAAATCTGCGACGCTGAAGACTAGATATCAAGATCTTCAACGGTCATATATAGCACAGGCCCTTTTGGTACCGGCAAGGTGCATATTTCGGCCGCTTAGACTTCCCACCCACCGTGGTCCAGAGTAGAAAAGGAAACTAATTGGCGGCTTAGGCAATATGAACCTGGGTCATAAACCCTTTTCAAATCTCAAACACAAGGCAATCGGCGGGTCATGGAGTCCAAATTGCAGGGCACAGATTCGAGGCACCACCAAAGTCCAAATTATGAGCCCAGCCTTGAATCTTGAGGTGGCGATGAAGCACTCATCTTAAAGGCGTTGATAATATAATAGGCATCCTTCTCGGTCGCGATGATAGTAATGCAGCATCTCGAGGGACCGATAAGATATGCAAATCCTAAAGCCGTGCAACTATCAAGACAACGACAAAGCAGGTCTCTTGAAGCAGCCGAAGAAACTCAAATCCCAAAGCTGAAGCCAGAACATAAGGCAACGCTTGGATATATACAAATGAATGATATGTATGCACATGATGATACAGGCATATGTGATGAAAAGTTTTGAAATGCAAATAAAAATGAAATTATTCTTCTCATTCTCTCTACTTGTATTTTTGTCTCTTAATCGAAGGTTCCCACGACATTGTCTGGGGTAATTAATAATAGAGGCTTGCCTCTATTAGGAATAAAAGAACCCACGATAATAAAAATATGATATTTGTGCTTCGATATATCGTTTGGTGTCACACGATTCCAGGCGCGTATTTTCGATCCCACAAATTCTGGCACGCCCGGTGGGACATATTCCTCCTCCCATCTTTGAGGCAAAAAGTACAAGTAGAGGCTTATGAATGTTGCCTGGTGGATTGCCGCTAGGCTTTATCATGAAGAGGGAGCTTCAAGAGCAAAGCGAATCCACCGAATAATGGTTTCCTACACCTAGCTAGCTGGGTTGACTGACGATTGAAGAAAGAAGAGAAAGCGTCAGCAGAGACTCTCCTACAATCAATCCCTTGATCCTACTAGTCAAAGTTGTGCTCTACTCAAAAGAAGAGGTGCATACAAGATCTCTTCTGCAATTGGAAGTTCGGCATCCATAGAAGTCCTAAAAGTGCCATACCTTCCACACATGGAACATTGGCCAAATATGCTTCTTTTGATTGATATGAAGATCTAATGGTCGAGAATCAAAGACTTTCATTTTGTAGGGGTTACCCCAGCCCAGCTTGAGAGGGTACTTTCTACAGAAGAAGACAATGAGCGCACCTTCAAAAAGAGGAGGGAACCTTCAAACATGCTAAAGGCTTGCACAAAAAAAAAAAAATCAAAAAAATCAAAAAAATCAAAAAAGTCAAAAAAAAGACAAGAAAAAAAAAGGAAAAGAAACAAAAAAAAAACAAACAAAAAAAAAGAAATATTATCTATGGTGCACCTACGAAGGGATGAAGGTTTCAAATAAGAAGCTACACTCTGTCTTCTTTCAAAGTTATAAAAATATTGAAATTGGTTCTTTCAAGCCCCTTAGGTTGGTGAGAATGAACTCAATTGCTGCAGAGTTATGACCTTAAAAGAGCCGACCCGACATCAAGGAAGTTGCAATCGATAAGATGACGCCGATTCAATTCCATCAAAAGTCAAAAGTCAAAATACAAGGAAGGGGAAATACATATAATCTGGATGGTCATTGAGGCCCGAGGAGGTTCATCACACATATCATTCACAAGATCTCATATCAAGTGCAATAAAAGAAGAAGGATCAAGCCACGTGCCACACAGGGGGCAAGGAACGGGAGTTGACCTTCAACAACAAAGTGTCCCTAGAAGGGAGGATAGGAGGATGAATCCATTTTCTTTCCAACCCTAAATCCTCCTTAAAGCATTTTCATCAAAAAAAATGGATGCATAAGTTCATATCATCTGGATGGCCATTGAGGCCCGAGGAGGCCCATCACTTGCATCATTCATAAGATCCTGGGGGCATAATATAAGAAGGATCAAGCTACATGCACATAGGGGGCAAGGAGCAGGAGTTGACCTTCAACAACAAAATGTTCCTAAAAAGGAAGGATAAAGAGGATGGATCCATTTTGTCTCCAACCCAAAATTCTCCTTAAAGCATTTTCACTAGAAAACATGGATACATAAATTCATAAAATCTGGATGGTTATTGAGGCCCGAGGAGGTTCAGCATACATACCATTCATAAGATGCCATATGCCACACAGGGGGCAATGAACGGGGATTGAACCTCAACAACAAAATCTTCCCTCCAACCCAAAATCCTCCTTAAGGAAATTTCAACAAATGAAAACATGAAATATATCGTTGGCGGATCTGTTGGCATATCAACTTGAAGGCATACAAAGTTGAATAACCACATCCCGGCATGACCTCAAGTGCCTCTATCCTTGGCGATTGACAACAATGATCGACAAGTGACACACAGATGGTCGTTGTTAAAATTGATAAGAAAATGATGCCTTATCTTAAGGGTATAACGAGGATTGATATTTGCCTCACCTATGACAACCTGTGGGTATACAAGTATAAAACCTCATTCCTTTGATAGTTCATTGCAAATCATGCAAGAACACCACAAATCTGCACTCAAGTCATTTCAGATATGGTCACAGATAAAAGACTCATTTCTGATTGGGGGCATGAATGATATCAAAGTAGTGGATCCAGACGGTGGCTGGCGATCGCGATAGGATTCTCTCTTCCGTCGACAAGACAAAGCCGATCTTTCCTTATCCAAGGCGAGGCGGAAGCTTCGCTATCGGTAGCGGGAGAAATAAAATCCTCTACAGAAAGAAAGGACATCTCATCCGACATCAACCACGGGAAAGCAGAAAGCGAATGGAAGAATGGATCCCGAAGCACCAAAATCCTCAAATCCAATGACGAAGTGTGCAACCAGAGGCAATCTCAGTACACTTCTCGAAGCAGCATAAATCTTGAGATGGCGATTAAACACGTATCTCAAGGCAGTTAATGAAAATACAAATCCAAAGCGAGACAGTATGCATCCCGATGCGATGATGCATACATCTCAAATCAGCACAAATCTTGAGATCACGATCAAACACGTATCTCAAAGCAGCTGATAAAAATATATATTCCTGGCACAAATCTTGAGACATGGTGAAGTACACATCTCAAGACAACCAATCAAAATATAAATCTCCAAAACGGCGCCAACCTTGAAGCATGGTAAAGCTCACATCTCAAGGTAGCCTATGAAGTATAAATCATGAGACATCACAACACTCGAGGCAGGGATGGAACACACCTCTCGAGACAGCTGATGAAATATAAATTTCAAAGCAGCACAACCCTCGAGGCAAAGATGGAACGCACCTCTCGAGGCAGCTGATGAAAATACAAATCCAAAGCGAGGAAGTGTGCATCCCAATACAGTGAAGCACACATCTCAAAACAGCACAACTCTCGAGGCAAGGATGGAACACACCTCTCGAGACAGCTGATAAAACACAAATACCAAAGTAGCAACAAATCTCGAAGCAACAGTGAAAGACGCTTCCTGAGATGGCAACAAATCCCAGATGATGAAGTGTGCATCCCGATGCAGTGAAGCACACATCTCAAAACATCACAACTCTCGAGGCAAGGATGGAACACACCCCTCGAGACAGCCGATGAAACACAAATATCAAAGCAGCCGCAAATCTCAAAGTGACTATGAAAGACGTTTTTTGAGATGACAACACAGTGTGTATCCCGATGCGGTGGAGCACACTCCTCCAAGCAGCACAAATTTTGAGATGACAATCAAACACGTATCTCAAAACAACTGATAAAATATAATCCCAAAAAAATGACACAAATCTCGAAGTAGCAATGGAGCAACTTGAGACAGCCGATAAAAATATAAATTCCCAATAGCGCAAATCTTGAGACATACACATCTTAGGATAGCCTATATATCCCAAAATGGCGCAAATCTTGACAGATACACATCTCAGGATAGCCTATATATCCCAAAATAAATCATACACATCACAGGATAGCCTATATATCCCAAAATGGCGCAAATCTTGAGGCATGGCGAAACACGCATCTCAAGATAGCCAATGAAAATATGAATCCCAAAACGACGCAAGTCTTGAGGCAGGGATGGAACACACCTCTCAAGACAGTCGATGAAAATACAAATCTTGAAGTAGCCACAAATTTCGAGGCGGTGATGGAACTCACATCTCGAGGGGTGACTGATAAAATCATACAAATTCAGTAATGAGACGTGCAACATAGCACACATCTTGAAGCATCACAACTCTCGAGGGGGCAATCAAGCACACATCTTGAGACAACTGATGAAATACAAATAGCAGCCAAAAATCTCGAGGCGACGATGAAAGACACATCTCGAGATGGCAACAATCCCAAATCAATGAAGTGTGCATCCCGATGCAGTGAAGCACACATCCCAAAGCAGCACAGATCTCAAGGTGATAACAAAATGCTCATCTCGAGGCAGCTGATGAATATGCAAATCCCAAGCAATGAAGTGTGCATCCCGATGCAGTGAAGCACACATCTCAGAGCAGCACAGATCTCAAGGTGATGATGAAATGCTCATACAAATCCCAAGAGATGAAGTGTGCATCCTGATGCAATGAAGCACACTTCTCGAAGCAATACAAATCTTGAGATGACGATCAATCTCGAGGTAGCGATGGAGCAAGTAACTTGAGACCGCCTATAGAAATATAAATCCCCAAAATGGCACAAATCTTGAGACATAGTGAAGCACACATCTCAAGATAGCCAATCAAAATATAAATTCCAAAATGACACAAATCTTAAGGCATGGTGAAGCACACATCTCGAGATAGTCGATGCAAATATAAGTTCCAAGATGGCGCGAAACTTGAAGCATGGAAAAGCATACATCTCAAGGCAGCCAATGAAATATAAATCATGGAACATCACAAATCTCGAGGGGGCATGGAGCACGCATCTCGAGGTAAATGATGAAATACAAATATTAAAGCAGCCATGAATAATCTGAGACAACGATGGAGCACGGATCTCAGGATGGCTAATGGAAATACAAATCCAAAACAGTTATAAATCTCGAAGCAGCGATCTAGCATGCACTTCGAGGTGGCGACAAATCCTAGAAGCATTGTTCATCCCAAGGTTGAAGCACACATCTTAAAGCATGACAAATCTCGAGGGGGCAATGGAGAGCTCGCATCTCGGGATAAATGATGAAATACAAATATCGAATCAGCCATTGAGCACAGATCTCGAGACGGCTGATGATGCAAATCTCCAGGCGGTGAAAGCACAAGATGGCCGATGATAGATCCCAAAGTAGCACAAACCTCAAAGTAGCGATAGGATATGCATCTTGAGGTAACTGGAAATACAAATCCAAATGGTTTCAAATTTCGAGGAGGCAATCTAGCATGCACTTCGAGGTAGCAACAAATCCTAGAAATCTTGAAGCGGTGAAGTGTGTATCCCGAAGCGGTAAAGCACATCTCGAATCAACACAAATCTCGAGATGTTGCTATAGCACATATCTCGAGGGAAATGATGGAATCTAAATGATGAAGTATGCGTCTCGAGACAACAAAGCACATGTCTTGTAGCAGCATACATCTTAAAATAACACAAATCCCGATGTTGCCCAAGAATACGAAACCTGCGGCGATTGAAGAATACAAATCTTGAGATTGCTCTCCTCAACATATACGACTCTCAAACCTGTATCCTCCATGAATGAGGTCAGGTATAATACGACTCTTGAAGTTTAGCATATTCCGACCATGGAGCCGAAACTTCTAAGAAAAATCCACTTGGGTTCTCATACACCATATGATGAGATTACCAAGGTATATGAAATGTCAAACTTGGATTTTCACCCACTCATATAGTGAGATACCAAGATATATGGAACGTCAAACTTGTATCCTCCATTAATGAGGTCAGGTAAAATATGACGCTTCTAAAAAATGATGAAATCTTCATCTGGGGTTCTCAAACATATAATGAGATCACCAGATATATGAAATGTCATTTAGGTTCTCAAACATATAATGAGATCACCAGATATATGAAATGTCAAACTTGGATTCTCACACTCATATAATGAGATTACCAAGAAAATATGGAGTGTCAAACCTGTATCCTCTAGCAATAAGGTCAGGTAAAAAATGACGCTTCTAAAAATGATGAAATGCAAATTCTTCACTTGGATTCTCAGACACTCATATAATGAGATTACCAAGAAAATATGAAACGTCAAACCTGTATCCTCCATTAATGAGGTCAGGTAAAATATGACGCTTCTAAAAATGATGAAATACAAATTCTTTACTTGGGTTCTCAAATGACGAGATCACCAAAGAAATATGAAATTTCAAACTTGTATCCTCTATTGATGGGGCCAAGAGGAAACACATATTTGGAGGCTCGCAACTCACTATCAGGCTAAAGGAGACTCCAAAATATACAGGCCTGACTTCTCAAGTGCTGTAAGACAATCAGAGCTTTAAATGGAGAAGCTAATTCTTTGGCAAGAATAGCAAAGGAACTGACAAATCCAATCTATGAAGAAATTCAAATGAAATAGAAGACCCATAAGTACAATCCTCAATGATGTTGAAGAGGAAAGTATTGGGGGCAAAGTGGAAGTCTTCACCCTCGAGATGTCACAGGAAGATCGGAGGCAACCATTTATGATAAACTTTCAGGGGGCAAATCATAAAGCCTTCAGATGAAACGAGGTGCCCTAAGAGTCATAAAGAAGCGAATAAAGTCATGCACGATGTACACTTCGCGATATGTGGTGCACATTAAGCTAGACCCAAGATGCGACTTCAGATTAAGCGCATGGGATACCATTGCCCAACCATGGTAATAATTGCATTGAACATGCTAGAAGGTGCCATATGAACCAAAAAGATATTATCTATGCCAAATACATGAAGATGATATCCATCAACATCCAAACCCAAAGAAAGTGTTATGCATGCCCAAAAATAAAAGAGACTAACATGATAGGCTTCTTGAATGCTACGGGCTTATCATACCATATATAAGACTTCAACACAATCCACTCCATATTCGTTGGTGTTCGGAACTGAAGCAGTCATGCCCCTCAAAGTGCAAATGACACTATGAAATGAAATCTCAAATAAAGATAATATTTGACGTTACCAAGATGAGCTGTACTCTCTCAACAAGAGAAGGATAAAAGTACGGTAGAATCTTGAAGTCGATAAAACATATATGTCCCAAGTTTATGGCTCGATCCAGAAGTCTATAAAGGGATAGATGGTTCTAGACCTGAGGAGACCCATCATCACAAATAAAAGTGACCTCAAGTCTCCAAAAAGGTCGGCCATATGAAGGACATTTGTATGTTCATACTTCTCCCTCTCAAACAAATTTCTTGAGAGAAGTATGAAGGGGGCATTTGTTTATATCAAAAAAAAATTATAAAATATAAATAAATAAATAAACAAATGTTTGAAGGGCCAAACTGAAATATTTCATGGCTTTAAATTTTAATGAAGTATATACCCTGAAATTAAATTTTAAGATTGTCCGAGAACAAATCCCGAGACAATTTTAAATCTTTAGATGACCCGGGAACACATATCCCGAGGCAATCTCAAATTCCAAAATTGCCCCTGAGAACACATGTCTCGAGGCAATCTCAAATTCCAAAATTGCCCCCGAGAACACATATCTCGAGGCAATCTCAAATCTCAAAATTGCCCCCGAGAACACACATCTCGAGGCGATCTAAAGAGGATAAATCCTAAAGTGATCAAAGAATGCAAATCCTGAGGTGGCTCAAGTACACATCCCGAGGCAATCCAAAACAAAATTAAAAAAAAAAATGAAATAAGAAGAAAAGACAATGACCTTATCCATAACAAATGACTCGGTTTATTTGCATAAATTAAAATAAATTAAAATGATTGATTTTATCCATCACCTTGAGGATAAGATCAAACAGAGAGATGTTAATTTCATTAAAAATAATAATAATAATAATATATTTGAAGTTAACGTCTTATTTAAAATAAAAAGATCATATGTTTGACCGGGCTTGGATAAGAACTCCCCACATCACATGATATCGCGGATGGCTTGTTGGGGGGTTACGATCTTCCTTGGTCAATAAAAAGGGCTCCTGAAAAGAAAAGAAAGGGGGGAGAAAATCAAAAACAAAAGAAAAAGGGAGACAGGGGAGAAAGGAAAAAGCGGTGGCTCTCTCCCTGGCGCACCTCTGCCTCCGGCGGCCGAGGCTCGCCCGGCCGGTGAAGCTAAGCGCACCTCCGCCTCCGGCCCACCGCCGCCTCACGCCCGACCCTCGGCTCCTCTCCGCCCGTGGACGCGGCCTTCGCCTCCGGCGCCCGCCTCCTGCGGCGCGCCTCCGCCCACCGCGCCCCCACAGCCTCTCCTCTCGCCGCCACGCCCGGCCTCCCTGCGAGCTACACTCGCCCCTGCGATCTCGCGCGACACCCTTACTGACTGTTCCCACATTGCGGGCTGTCCGCCTCCTATTATCGCTTGTCCACCTCAAAGCGGTATCGCCCGGCCCGCCTCCGCCCGGATCGCCTCCGGCTCTGCGCGTGAAGCCCAAGGCAGCGGACTGCGGCCACCTACTGACCACTGCGGCCGTCACGATGCCGCCCGTTGCCACGCCCGCGGTCTGCGCCAAGCACTCCTGCGGCATCAACTCATTAAATGCCTGCGCGCCGGTCATGTCGATGCGTCATCAACAATCACGGGCCCCATCACATTGCGTCACCAACGATCAACAACTTCGTTAAATGCGCATCAACAATCAGCGGCATCGCCGGTGTTCGTCATCAACAAATAATCGAAGGTAAATGCGACAACAAATCGAAGGTCGCCATCAACAAATTCTGAAAATCGTCATCAACAAATCTTGAAGGTCGTTGATAACAAATCTTTGAAAGTCGCCATCAACAAATTCTGAAAATCGTAATCAACAATCGGTAGCGTAGTTACGTACGATCGCCACGTGAATCATGATGATCGCCCGTCGACCTCCATCGTTGTTAGATCCCACCGGGCGTGCCCTCGAAGATCTACTTCAGCATGCTCGCAACCTTGAAGCCCCTCTGACACCTCACCGTCAAGTTGGCGAAGAGCTTCTTGCGCCACCTGACAAATGAAACCAAAGCCGTAGCGTCTTTGACCGAAGTCGCGAGGATGTTGAGTTCTTGAAATTGGGTTGCCGATTCGCCAAAGAATTGGTTCTTGATTTCTTCTTTGCGCCGAAGAATGGTTGCAGATGAAGAACTTGGTTCTTTGATTCATGGTTCTTGTCCTTGGCCCAGTTCTTTGGTTCAATGAAAATTTGGATCGATGAAGATTGGTTGCTGATTGAGGAAGAATGGTTGTTGAATTGATGCCAAGAAGAATTGATGGATGTTGTCATTACAAATTTTATGAATTGATAGATGGATGTTTGTATTGAAATTAAAGCCCCAAATACAGAGGGAACTCTGTCAAATTTTTTTAAAGAAAAGAAGTTGGCTACTGCATTTGTTGAGCTGCTAATTTACTGCATTTGCTGATGGAGAACTTGCAACAGAAATCACAGACTCACTAAATATGTACTTTTATTCTCTCCAAAGCGCACATACCTACTGATAATGTCTGATCCGTATGGGTTCATATATTATCAACCTCTCCCAGAAGCTGTTAAACCAGGATAAAAAGGAGTTTCCAAATCATAAAAAATTAAGAGTAAGGAAGGAGCTGAATGTTGCTCATCTCTTCTATTGTCGGTTGGTTCTCAACAAAGATCATGGTGGATGGCGTGGCCAGCTGATGTTCATTGAATTTCAATCTAATGCTGTCAAGAAATCAAATGAAGCCCGATTATGCGAGGCTGAAGCTTGGAATTCTTGGAGGCGTGATAAGAGCACAGGAGGAAGCCTTGGAAGCATATATATATGATTATATGGAATATTTGGGAAGGAGCTTGGATTTTACTGGAAAGAGAGAATTGTCGACATGTGTTTGCATGTGATGGAAGTAAGATTACTAAGAGGATACATCCAGCTATAGATCACCATCCTCGTAACTTGTTTTCTTTGGCTCACTCAGCTGCCGCGGGCCATTGAAGCAATGTTTGTATCCATGACAAAGAGTTCCAGCAAAAGAGAAAGCTGCCATGAATTTTTGCTTACTGCCCCCATTTTCTGAAAACAATAACATCAAATCAAATCAGCATTTCTCTTGTTGCTAAATGACTTCAATTGTTAACAGAAAAGCTGCTCAAGTTGCTTCTTGTTCACTGACAATGAACTATATATTATTACTATAATGGATGAGTGATTGCTTGAATAGTCACATAATTGATATCATCTTAAAATGATGATACTTTGAGGGTCTTCTCAATCAAACTATTGCTCACTTGGTGCCATACTTGTTAAGACTCTCAAGTTGATGGAGATTTAAAAGATTTGAAGATTCTCAAAGTGGGAAGTCTGTATTAGCTGCAGATGATAGCATTTGTCTAGGTGATGAACTAGAGAGTGTTCTTAACTTACTGCTGGCTGCTGCATCCCATAATAGAGCTGCTGCAAAATTGAGATAAAAAATGTTGACCGCTGTTGCTGTGTGTTGTTACCTGTTGCGACGAGCAATTGAGTGCTGCAAAATAGGTGAAGATATTGCAAGATGAAGGGATGTCAGAAAAAACTGCTGCAGAAATTTTTTTTTTAAAAAAAAAAAAAAAAAAGAAAAAGAAGAGAGAAATGCTGCAGATTGCTGCAGAAATGGCTGTTATAAACACTCATATTCAAAAATTCATAACTCTGGCCCGGAAACTCCGATTGAGGTAATCTCTACGGCGTTGGAAATTAGACACCTGGGTCTCCAACATTCATATTCAGCGCAGATCCTTTCGGTGGTCCGATCAGCGTGGATTTTGATAAATAAAAGGGTAGATTTCAGCATTTCTGCCGACAGCAATGCTGATCACCCAATTTCAAAAATTCACAACTTTGGCCTGGAAACTACGATTGAGATAATCTCTGTGGCGTTGAAAATTAGACATCTGGGTATTCAACAATCATATACAACGTAAACTCGTTCGGCAGACCGATCAGTGCGTATTTTGATGGGGAAAAAGGATGAACATAATAGCTCGGCAAATTAATTCCTGAAACCTCGTCTGATTGCTCATTTTCAAAAATTCATAACTCTGTCCATAGAACTCCGATTGAGGCAATCTCTGCGGCGTTAGAAATTAGACACCTGGGTCTCCAACATTCATATTCAGTGCAGATCCTTTCGGTGGTCCGATCAGCGTGGATTTTGATAAATAAAAGGGTAGATTTCAGCATTTCTGCCGACAGCCATGCTGATCACCCAATTTCAAAAATTCACAACTTTGGCCTGGAAACTCCGATTGAGGTGATCTCTGCGGCGTTGGAAAGTAGATATCTGGATCTCCAACATTCATATACAACACAAACTCGTTAGGCGGTCCGATCGGTGTGGATTTTTGATAAATAGAAGGGTAAATTTCAGCATTTCTGCCGCTAGCTATGTTGATCGCCCAACTTCAAAAATTCATAACTCCAGCCAGAAAACTCCGATCGAGATGAAATGTGGGGCGTTGGAAATTAGATATTTGGATCTCCAATAGTCATATACAACACAGACTCATTTGGCGGCCCAGTCGGTGTAAATTTTGACGGATAAAATAGTCAATTTCGGCGATCCTGCCGTTGACAATGCTGAAGACTCATTCTCAAAAAATTCATAATTCTTACCTGAAAACTCCAGTCGAGATGAAATCTGCGACGCTGAAGACTAGATATCAAGATCTTCAACGGTCATATATAGCACAGGCCCTTTTGGCAGCCCGGGCAGTGCATATTTGATGACGCTAGACTTCCCGATCTGCGGCGGTAGAGTAGAAAAGGAAACTAATTGGCGGCTTAGGCAATATGAACACGGTCATAAACCCTTTTCAAATCTCAAACACAAGGCAATCGGCGGGTCATGGAGTCCAAATGGCAGGGCACATATTCCAGGGCAGCCACCAAAAGTCCAAATTATGAACTGACGCGAATCTTGAGGTGGCGATGAAGCACTCATCTTAAGGCGTTGATAATATAATAGGCATCCTTCTCAGTGCGATGATAGTACGCGCATCTCGAGGGACCGATAAGATATGCAAATCCTAAAGCCGTGCAACTATCAAGACAACGACAAAGCAGGTATCTTGAAGCAGCCGAAGAAACTCAAATCCCAAAGCGGCGAAGCAGACAAGGCAACGCCAGATATATACAAATGAATGATATGTATGCACATGATGATACAGGCATATGTGATGAAAAGTTTTGAAATGCAAATAAAAATGAAATTATTCTTCTCATTCTCTCTACTTGTATTTTTGTCTCTTAATCGGAGGTTCCCACGACATTGTCTGGGGTAATTAATAATAGAGGCTTGCCTCTATTAGGAATAAAATAACCCACGATAATAAAAATATGATATTTGTGCTTCGATATATCGTTTGGTGTCACACGATTCCAGGCGCGTATTTTCGATCCCACAACTACAACAAGAAACAAGAATCAAGAGAATTAATTTCAAAATTTAGCAAAGACTATAGGATTTCTTTATTTATCACCAAAACCAACAATCGGATTCTTTATTTATCCCCTCTCAATTAGGTTCTTTAAAATTTACTTGCAATTATTTCAAGCAGCATGAATAAAAAAAATTAAATCCAAACTTTAACAAAAAGTTTTAGGTTTTCATTATTGATAACCAAAAAAATACTCAGATTCCAGGTAATATACGGTTCTTTAAAATTCACAAACAAGTATTTCAAGCAACAAGAATCAAGAGAATTACATTGAAAATTCACCAAAAACTTTGAGGGTTTCATTAGAATTCAGTTGCAAAGATATAGGATTTCTTTATTTATCACCAAAATCAACAAAAAAGCTTACCTCAATGCAAATCCCCAACAAACAAGCTTCCGATCTCCAAAGCAAAAACCCTAGCAAATCGACGAAGATTTGTTGAATCTAGATCTTGTAACCGAAATAAATAACTGAAACAATGCAAATGCGTACCTCAATCGACGAAGAAAATGCATTCGCGGCGGTTATAAAAACCCGCCGCGAATTGCTTTATTGAATGTGCGATCGGGAAAATGCATTAGCGGCGGTTATAAGTAAACCTCCACTAATTGCTTAATTGTTGCCACCGTGGAAAAGAGTTAGCCGTAAATTCTTTCATTTAGCGGCGGTTTAATGTAAACCGCCGCTAATTCCATCCAATATTTAGCGACGGTTTACTATAAAACCGCTGCTAAATGAAAGCCATTAGCGGCAGTTACAGAAACAGCCGTATTAACCACCTCTAATACAAACATTAGCGGCGGTTTTTAAAAACCGCCGCTAAATGACCGATGCAAAATGCCTGGAATTTTGTAGTGATTCGACCTCGGTACTTGGGGAGATTTATTAATTTGACCATGTAGGCTTGCGTGGGGGTGCATAGTGCATACACTTGACATCCATCAGTTCCATCTATCACTTGGTTAACTACAAAAAAGTGTTATATTTCCAATTAAATTAGAGGATATAGACTCAGAAACCCTTGTTTGGACTATGAACTTCAAAATCAGATCCATAACTATAAACTACTTATACATACCAATTTCACGAAACAACCTCAAGAAAGAAGACTGGATGTATCTTATTGAAAAGATAAGGATGAGAGTTGGTTCTTAGAAGGGGAAATTGCTGTCAATGGGGGGAAGATTAAAACATATGAATTTAGTACCCTCAACGAACTACAGTTGGATGCTAACATACAGACTCTTGGAATGGTAATAAACCGCATGGACTGTATTCGTTGGGACTTCCTTCGGAAAGGACCCAATATCAACTCCAAATCTTATCACCTAGTGAACTAGAAGAGGCTTTATAGACCAAATGAATAGGCCAATTGGGGTATTATCAACCTTAAAAATTTCATTGAAGCACTACTGGGAAAACGATGGTGGAGTTTGCTTATTGAGGAAGCACGAATCTACCAAAATATCCTACCTTAGGCATACTTTCAAAACTCGAATATTGGACCAGAGAGGCATCACACTAGTTAATTTCTCCGTGAATGTGGGCATAGGATCCAAAATTAACTTATGGTTCGATAACTGGATTGAAGGGCAATAACCATGTTACCTATTCGCCTCACTATAGTCTCTCATATAGAATACATACCTTATAGTGGAAGTGGCACAATAAAACATCCAGTTAAGACTACCCCTTCTCAAGCGAGGCCCCCTATCCTGTGATGGCAGAACACAAATAAACCACCTATACCACCACCTAGAATAGAGGAACCTTCTAGTACCAATCAACAATGTTTGGAGACTAATTCCAAAGAACTAGCTCTCAATTAAGTCCTTTTACCATTTCAATGTAGACAAAGGAACTCGTCTGCTAAGGACAACCTTGTACAACTTACTATTCCCCCTCAAATTGAAACTTTATACATGGTTGGCATGGGATGAAAAGATCCTAACATTACAAAACCCTGCTTAAAGGAAATAGAGAGGGGATAGAACCAAGTGCTACCTATGTGATGAGGAGCCTAATGCGTATGCTTACAACCGTAAGTGCATGGGTCAAACAAGTAATAGAGTGGACTATGGAAAAATCGGGTATCGAACAATAGGGACCTAGAAATACTAGTACTAGCTATTTGTCTATTATCTAGTCTATCCAAGAATAGTGAAATTCTAATATAATTGCTAAACTAAAGAAGAACTAAGAATCGGCTCTCAATAAAAATAGGGTGAAGTATTGGGGCAATCAATAGTAGAAAAGGGATATTCAGGCAATGAATCCCCTATGGTTTTTAGAACAATAGACAAAGGATTTTATGGTTAATGGTTGCAGAAATTTGGAATAAGGATTCCTATAGTGTATTTCATCCCTCTCTCGAGGCGATTACAAACCTAGTACCCTTATCCCAACGGGACTCGTCTTGCCTGCATCCGGAACCAGGGAGCTCCACGGTTGGGACACGCGTAAAGGCGAGGTGCCACATATCGCCGGGATGTGTGGCCGAGGAGCATCCCGATGCTCCTCGGCCTCACATCCCGAGGTGGGACGTGTGGTCGATTCATCTGCCACGTGTCCGGAACCAGGGAACTTCCCTGGTTCCGGATCCAGGCAAGATGAATCCTATCGCAACGTTCTAGGGAACCTATATCTTGGAAGGATTATGGGAATAATACATCTTAAAGACTCGCTCTCCTTAGTACTTGATCTCTCAGCATACTCACAATCCCTTCTATTGAGGTATGCCCGCACATGGGAAGGCGTTTACTTCTTCCCCCAGTGCGTCAGATTGAAAAATCCGGGCTGTTGCAATGTAGATTTTCAATTCAATGAATAACATTCAATAGACCTCAGATTAAACAAACAAGCAACAAATTAAACATTAAAATCCAATGTCAAAAGTAAACATTAACCCAAGGGTTCATCATGCCTAAATACCTAACAAGTTAATTCCCAATGCGGGCTTATGCTGTTGACCAACAACTATGAGTCAAAGTACTCAAGCCTCTACATGCAAGCGTATGTGATCTCAAGTAATAAATTTCAGTAAGTACGGGGTCGAATCCATAGAGTAGGCTTACTAGGTTTAGATGAGCAATAACCTACTAAGTTGCTTGGTAAAGTTAGTCAATCAATAAAGTGGAAGATGACTAAGTCCTAAGAAAGTGATGAAATTACTAAGGGTTTCTTGGGTGAAGCTGATGCAGGTACAGGGTACGCGACAACTACCCATAAATGTATGGGGTCGGTCAAGTAGTAAAGTACCCAAAGGTAGGGTTATCGAATACACAGGAACTAGAATACTAGTACTAACTATCCTTGCAATCTATTTTAAAACTATGGAAGTAGTTGTTATTGGTTGATTATTCTAAAAAAAATAACGCGAACAATTGGCAGACTGTGAAAAATCAGAGATGAAGCGTGACACTTCATATCTCAATCCCCCTCGGATTATTTTATTAACAACTGAATTCTAAGTTTTGGTTCTCCATTGATTGATTCTCGGGAGTTCGATAATTCATAATTGTACCATCTAAATGCCACATCTGATCTCTTGGTATGCAGATCAAACTTGTTACCTATGCTTAGTTGTAACCTAACTAAGAGAGATATGAATATATGCATAAAAGAGACATGCAAGTCAAAACTTTAAGCATGTATATGCCTTGCTAGAACATAACGAGGTATATGACCATGGCTCATGGTAAATATAATCGCATAAATCAAGCACAGATTCACAAGAATTATCAATAAAGGAAAACCAATAAATAAAATAATTCAATTAATAAATCATCATAGGGATCATGTGTCCAAGACACAACCGAAGGGGTTTAGCCTCTCATGCTAATGGAAACACTAACAAAGAAAACATGGGGACTCCCTTGCTCGATGTCTTCTCCGCCTTCGATCTCCTCTGAAACCCTCACGCTTCTTGTTCCTTTCACTCTGGGTTTCTATTTTACCTTTTTAATTACAAAACAAACCTATAGGAGCACTAGCATGGCAAACGGATGATTTCCGCACCTCTAACATACTGTTCCTTGCAAATAGCACATCCATCTTCACTATAGTTTCCAACATACTCCTCAAGTATCACTTTCATTTTATACATCTCCTCAGCGATAACCAACTCAAATGTAGCAGAGGTGTTGTTGCGCAATGGAGATATCACTTCAACAAGAGCAGTAGTAATTTGGCGAAGAAACACCCTACGCCAAACCACAGGTAGTCCAGACCAGACATGATTTCCCGACATTATAGGATGCATTGAATCCAAGGCGTAATCGAGAGAAGGGAGGAGAAGGAACATCAAGGAGTATTAAGTTCTCTTAGTGGCGCGAAGTGCTTAAGGTGGTGTTTCTTTCACTACTGGACAACCAAAATCGATACATTAACATCCGATCATCGGCGAGACCACGGCCAAAGCGGTCATGATAACAAGTAGTTGGCATCACGGATGGTAGAGTAGTCAAACATTGCAGTCGGAGACGCAAAGGAGGAGTGGAGTTTGAATCAGGGTTTGAGGGGACAGAGACAAAGACCAAGCCCAAGTACAAGACCAAAGCAAATCCATTGTTGTTTGTTGGCAGTAAAAGAAGCAGGAAACAAATGAAGTTGAGTTGATATTTATAGTCTATAGACTCGGCTGGTATTTTTTTCTTAATTTTTTTAGAAGTAGGATTGATTAGATAAATTCAAGGAAACAAAAGTTTAAATATAGGTTTTATCTAAAATAAATAAATAAATAAACAAAGCTATCCAAAATAATAGATATTTACATGTAACTGAAAATACTAAGAATATAACTAACAAATGACCCTCACAATCTTCAGGTTTAATTTTCAAGATTTTTTTTTTTTATATTAAGGTATTTAATAATTTAAATATCATAAAAATTATATTTTCTTAAATTAAATTCTAGAAGAAAATATTTTAAGATTTGATTTTTTTAAAAAATTATCAAAAATGATTAATGCTTTTAAATATCATTTTTTTATCAACTAAGAAATTAGTTTTTTTTTAGTTTTAAATATTACAAGAAATCCAAACGAAATCATTCAGAATGAAGAATTCCGATTATGTTTTTACCTACATTATCTATATATATATAGGGTCAGAGCGGCCGCACTTGCGATGGGCCCCTGGTCTAGCCCGAGCCGCTGTCTCACAAGTTGGGTCGGCCGCAAATGCAGCCGGCCTAACCATAACACCACCATATATATAAAGTGAAAACGAGTGTAATTTCAATTTTTTTTTAAAAAAATAGAATGAGATTTTGGAATTTTCTCAAAATTTTGGATTTTTTTAATTTTAAACAATATTTATCTATATTACATAGAATGAGTCGAATAATTTTATTTTTGTAAAATTTAAAATTTATTTTTATATATATATATATAACATATCGAAAGAGACTGACATATAATTTTAATTTTATTTTTTAAAAAATATATAATTAAATTGAGATTTTGAAATTTCTTCATAATTTTGAATTTAAAATAATATAAATATATCAAAATTTTAGATTTTTTAATTTTAAAAAATATTTATCTATATTACATAATGAGTCCGATAATTTTGATTTTTATTTAAAAAAAACAGATAATTAAATTGAGAGTTGTAATTTTTTTCATAACTTTGAATTTAAAATAATATAAGAGGTAAACTAATCGAGGGATGAATAGTGAATTAACTGATAATATAACTATCTCATAATTTTGGATTTTTTAATTTTAAAAAATATTTATCTATATTATATAGTGAAAGAGAATGAGTAGCACAATTTTAATTTTGAAAATTAAAAAAAATAGATAATTAAATTGATATTTTAAAATTTTGTCATAATTTTAAATTTAAAACAATATAAATATCTATATGGAAAAGAACAGCTACACACTCGTCTCAAACTTTTTTTTGAATTTAAAATAATATAAATATCTATCTATCTATATAAATATCTTATTTTATTTTAATTGAATGTTTCATCACAATGTGATGTAATGTGATATGATGTTTTATTTATTTTATTTTTCTTTAATTTTGTATAGATGTTTTATGAGATAAGATGAAAATATATAGAATATATACCATCCTCATCACCAACCGGATGAAGATCAAATTCAAATAATAAGAATGATCTTTTGGCATAAATTCATTAATCTAAATATTTTTTAATACTTTAAAACTTTACATAATAATTTTTTTAGTTCATCGAAACTAATACAAAAATCAAATCTTAAATTATAAAGAGTGATCATACATTGATGCGCCAGAACCACTAAAACATGGACCTGATCTCAGTGGAGCCATCCACAAAATTAAGTTGACAAACAGATAAAACATAAATGAATATGGTTTAATCATTTTTATAAAAAATAAAAATAAATAAACAAATAAGGCTTCCATTATTTCTTGGTCATAGCATAGATCAAAAGCACATATACAATGTTTACAAAGATAAAGCAAAATCAAAACTAGACATGTACCCTGGAATCAAATTCTTATGAAGATGTCTGAACTGGGCCTGCAAAAATCAGTGAAATTCCGCAATCCATGGAATATGAGAAGCATGTCTAGTTAATTTTGAGAGTTGAGACAAAAAGAATGTTCTTGTTTCGCAGATATTTATTATTCAATAGTATCATATATGTTTCGTGGACCCCAGCATGAGGAGCGGAATCAAGATGACTTTGAAGATGAGACGATAGGACACAATGTCCGAGGGTAATCCGTAAAGTGTTGTTGTGAGGGCCATAGAGTCAGGGTTTGTATCACTTTGTTTTTTATCATTACTTGCAATCAATAAGTAAATGTGGTTTATCCACTTTAACCAAAATAAAAAATAAAAAATAAAAAAAATAGTATCATATGTTAATTTACATTCTTCTGTACATAGGGTGTTATGTATTCAATAGTATCATATTTGTTATTCAATAGTATCATATATATAGGAGAACGACGAATGAAGTACAAATCCATTATAAGAACATGTCACATACAACTAGGAGACGCACACTATATATAATCCTGTTAAACTAGTTGCAATGACATGTAATGAATTATTGATACACATGGAGTAAATACCAGGTTCTTTAAGATCATTGATACACATGGCTTATGACTTACTTGGGCTGGGCGAGATAAAAGCATGGAGATGATGTTTAGACACAATTAACAGATATGATGCTTAGAGGTGTTACCAGACCTTATTTGTTTTATGCTGTGGAGGTGGCAGCAGCATCTGATTTTTCGGTGTCGATTGACTCCGGTGGAGCTACTTCTGCTGCCTTGCCATTTGCATCAGTAGCCGGGTCTGTCATCTCATCATCTCTAGTTTGCTGCTCATTGGCGGGCTGTGGCGGCGATGCTGGTGTTTCGGTTGGTGGCAGGGTCTGTGGCTTGGGTGGAGCTGGCTTTGGTTTCATCATGATAGGCCTGCAAAACCTGTGAAGCAGGCATTTTCAGCATCTTTACTTGGACCAAACGAGAACATTTTAGAAAATAAATGATAAGTTCAGGTGAAAAAAATTGGCATGAAAAGATGGACCAATGTGTATTTAAGTTGTGGAAACTGATAGCAAAAGCAGGTGAAAAAAATGAACAAAAGAGTGTTTTGGAAAATAAATGATCAAATGCTATTTGTATCATGTAATTCTCAAGTTTATTGTTACAATAACAAAGCATGTGAACAAAAATTGGCATCAAAAGATGGACCAAGCTGTAGAAACTAGAATTGATAGCAAAAGTCACAAATTTACTAAATATTTTGAGAAAATTGTACCTGTCTTGGGCTTCTGCCTTTCTTTTCAAATCAGCAGATAGAAGTGGGGATATGTATCATGTATCACATTTTTTTTTTTACCAGTTCATTAATTAACAAAGTTATATCACTGAATATATGGGGATATGTACACAACCAGACTTATTGATCAAAAATACATATTAAATACCTCATGAGTCACGATACAAGAACATTCCAACCACTTGAGTATTTCCAACATTCTAAAAGAACTTTTATATTACTTTACAGTTTACACAAGAAGACCATATGAAAAAAAAATAAAAAGAAACATAAGGAAGAGGCTACTTAATTACAGTAGCATCATTTAAAAGTCATGGTTCCACCACCAATGCCTTTTTGCCTCTCTTGACTTCAGTAAAGAACTGATCCAAGCCGAAAGGATCACTCTCTTTCTCCTCCTTGTCAAACTCAACTGGTCTGTCCCTCTTGTTAGGCCTATCAGATGTGCCAGCGAATGCCTTGTATGGTTTGAACCGCTCAGCCTTGAGGACCTTCTCTAACTGCTCATCAGCACCGCCATACATATCAGAGTCGGCGTCTTTCTTAGGATGGTAGAGGGTTGAAAGAGTAGGTTGTGTTGTGAAGAGACCCTTGTCATAAATGTTATACCTGTCATCATCAGCAAACCCAGATTCCATTCCCTTCTCTTGGTTGAACAGCCTTTGATCATACATGACTTCCCCGGCACGCCCGGCTCCAGTGTTAGCCATACCGAGAGCAACCTTCTCACTGATATCACGGTCCCTATCCCTTGTGATCTTGCTCTTCTTGCCCATTGCCGCATCTTTGGCTTCTAACCTTCTTTCCCTCTCCCTCTCACGCCTTCTCTCCTCACGGATTTTTTCATGTTGCAGCCTCTGCTCCCTTTCTTCCCTGGTTTCCTTCCTTTTTTCAGAAGGGGTAGGTGCAGGACTAGCAGGAGCTGGAGCAATTCCGGTCCTCTCCGATCGAGCCTTTTGTGCTAAAGCTCGAAGCTCATGTTCCTTTCTATCCTTCTCCTTCAGCAACATTTCTTTATGCACCTTGGACCTCATGGCAACAGCTTCTCTGGCCTTCTGCTCTGCCACATACAAAGCCTCCGAGAGCTTCGCAAAATTATCATTGATTTGCACATCTTGCAGCCCTCTTCCATCAGCAGCAAGACGCTTGTCGAGAGGAATGGTGTAACCTTTAGGATTCTTCCAGTCAGAAATGCAGGGTGGGATCTTCCAGTCCTGCTGGTCTTTCAGGGTGACCGGTCTTGGAGGGGAGTGTATCACAGGCACCGGAGGGGATCCCGATGCCTTAGGGACTCTCTTGTGCTTGAATTTGGGAGGCTCAAGGGGGTCACGCATCTCCGCCATTAGTATAATCCTCTCCTTAGCACCTGGATCAAAGGGTTTGTACTTGCTAAACTTGAAATCAGAGTACTGAGTAGGAACATACTTTGGCTGTGCAGCACTCAGCCTAACATTAACAATCTTCTCCAAAGCTGCTTTGGTTCTTGCCGTTGTTTCTTGGATCTCCTTCTCCATCTCCTCTGCTTGTTGATCATCCTCAGACACAACCTTGGGAACAAGATCCTTGTGCTGAGAATACACAATCTTGTAAGCATTCTCATACTGCTTCACAATTGGATCAAATGAAACCTTGCCCTGAGAATCAACAGTGAGAGGAAGGATCTTAGAGCCAGGCTTCTCTGGCTTCCGACCCATACCAAGGGGATACTGTGACACATGGATCTCCGGGAATGCACCACCATCACCAAAGTCCTCGAGCCTCCTCGGAACAAAGCCCGATCGTTTGCCATAGGGTGGAACTGGGTTCGGTTTGATCACAGCGGAACGCTGAGATTCTGAAGAAGAAGAAGAAGAGCTGAACCTCTCCTTGAACCAAGGGTCCTCTGAGTGATCATAGAAAGAGAAACTTGAAGATTTAGCAGCAGGAAGGATATCCTTGAGGGCCATGATTCTCCAACTGAGTAGAGATTTAGCAAATCCACAAATAAAAGAAAACAGATGAAAATCTTACCACCAACCAACCGGGAGATCAAATTAACGCCACCGCCGCGTGCGTCCGAGATAAGATCCGATCCAGCAACAGGGTTAGGGTTTGAAGCCGCGAGTCGCCGAGAAGATAAGAAACCGTCTTCCTCTTGATGTTGGGACTATTTGCACGATTATACAACTTCCTCCTCTTAATATTTGTATAATTCTCACTAAAAAATAACTCAGAAAAAAAAAAACTCTCACGAAATCGTTTAATTTATCTCACACAATTACTTATTATTGTCTCATTATATGTCTTCTTATATTGATGAGAGTATACTATTCTCACTCCAATCCATATTAGAGATGAATCTTAATCCAATTTAAATTCAAAAATCAAATCATAATTAAATTAAAATTATATCTTTTTTATCTCATATCAAAGTCGGATAACACGATGGATTAGACCACGTTAGTTCAAACATATTAAACCACAATTGTGATTTTTTAATTAGGTCCAACTAATTGACCATAATCAATATGATCTTAGGTCTATAATGCACTCAAGTCCCGGCTAAATACCATCTTGTAAACCAAGCAAATTCTTCTATACATGTAGTATATTAAAACGCCCAAATAAATTAAATAAGGGAGTCATATGCGGAGTTATTGATCATGTTTTAAGTCAATAATGATTAATTAACCTTATATGGATCTCATTTAAATCTTCTCATATTTCTTTTTTTTTTTAAATTACCTTTTCAACAATTAAATTGATGATGATGTTATAATCACAAAAAAATAAAAGAGGATTACTTTCCAAGTGATGAGTTTAGAAGTTTATAAGCTAAGGATTTCATAAGATCAGTTATTCTATTTTTTTTTTTTTATTTCACCAGTTCATTAATTAACAAAGTTATATCACTGAATATATGGGGATATGTACACAACCAGACTTATCGATCAAAAATACATATTAAATACCTCATGACACATGAACATTCCAGCCACTTCGGTCTTCCCAACATTCTGGAAGAACTTTTATATTACTTTACACAAGAAGACCATATTAAAAAAGAAAAAAAAAAAAGAAAACATAAGGAAGAGAGTATTTAATTACAGTAGCATCATTTAAAACTACACACACACAAACAAAATTGGGGTAAATACCATGTTCTTTAAGATCATTGATACACATGGCTTATGACTTACTTGGGCTGAGCGAGATACAAGCATGGAGATGATGCTTAAGACACAATTAACAGATATGATGCTTGAGGTGTTACCAGACCTTATTTGTTTATGCTGTGGAGGTGGCAGCAGCATCTGATTTTTCGGTGTCCATTGGCTCCGGTGGAGCTACTTCTGCTGCCTTGCCATTTGCATCAGTAGCCGGGTCTGTCATCTCATCGTCTCTAGTTTGCTGCTCATTGACGTGCTGTGGTGGGGATGCTGGTGTTTCAGTTGATGCGGGGTCTGTGGCTTGGGTGGAGCTGGCTTTGGTTTCATCATGATCGGCCTGCAAAATCTGTGAAGCAGGCATTTTTAGCGTCTTTACTTGGACCAAAAGAGAACAGTTTAGAAAATAAATGATAAGTGCTACTTGTATCATGTAATTCTCAAGTTTATTATTACTATAACAAAGCAGGTGAAAAATATTGGCATGAAAAGATGGACCAATGTGAAGCTATGGAAACTGATAGCAAAAGAAGGTGAAAAAAAATGATTAAAAGAGAATGTTTTAAAAATAAATGATCAAGTGCTCTACTTGTATCCTGTAATTCTCAAGTTTATTGTTACAATAACAAGTAGGTGAAAAAAAAATTGGCATCAAAAGATGGACCAACGTGAATTTAAGCTGTAGAACTGATAGCAAAAGCTTCAAATTTATTAAATCTTTCGAGAAAATTGTACCTGTCTAGGGCTTCTGCCTTTCTTCTCAAATCAGCAGATAGAAGAGCAGGCTGGGCATATTTAGGCAAAGCATCTTGCTGCTGTTTTTTGTCTCTCAACCATGCTTCAGCTGCTGTGCACTCATTAAAAACCTGCAAATGGAGGTAACATGAATTCAGTTAAAACTTAAAATGCATGATCAGTTCCCTATCATTAGATGCCCAAAATTGTCCAATGTCCCACAATAGACATTAAAAACATCTTGTACATAAGCCCTTCATTTCAGATCTTGGAGGTTGCAACCTACAACTTGTAGTTAGATGTGAATTTTGGAACGAAAAAATGCATAAGATGTTCTTTGATCGACCAATCTATACTATCTTGGGCATGTCTTCCCATTCATAGCTTGATAATGTGAATACATGATACCCCCTAGCCGAGAAATATGGAGAAAGATTAAGAATTGCCGTAGAATTGAAATGAATTATACCTTTTGTTTCTCGGCTACGTCTATGTGATCAAATTTTGGATCTTTAGACAAGGCAGCATCTCTGTAACTATTGATGCAATGCACAAGCTGATCACTCACAGGGCCTCTCTCTATATTCTCCTTATAACGCTCTTCAATAGGATCACCTTGCTGCATTCAAAAACCACTTTCAGATGTGTACAATACCCTCCAATTGAAAATAATGCAGACACCCAAGGAGGGGAAGGGACCTTCTTCAGTTCTTCAAGCTTAGCAATGTAAACACCCTTCGTTTCATCCTCACCATCTTCATACAGCCAATCCTCGACCTCTTGCAGCTTAGCAGCAAATGCTTCCTTCTCTGGTCCTGTTACGAACTCCTGATACTTATCATGAAGCTGAATACATGAAGTTGCACAACAAAGTTATTAGAACATACAATCATTTATTAAGTTTGGTGATAGAAGATGAGGCAAAGGGACATAATTTACCTTGTTTCGCATGTCATAAACATATGCCTCCACAGCATTCTTCTTGTCTTTGGTTTCTTCCATTACTCTATCTTGCAAAGCCATTTCAAATTCTTTTTCAACAGCCTTCTGAAGGTCTGCAGCTGACATTCCTCCATAAACAAATTCTGTAACTGGGACGCTAGTTCTTTTGACCTTCTTCTTGGAAGCCCCAGCCTTCAAAGCGCAATCATGGGTTAAACAACTATGTTCCACCAAAACTGAAAAGCAAGGAAAAGAGGACATCCTATGTGGAATAGTTTTGCTAAAACTCTAGCTCTATCACAAGGGCAAAGTGAATCTTACACATGCAACAGCATTTCTAAGGTAGTTCTTCATGCTCATAATTGTGGTTTTTATACATGTAGGTTAGTGAATTGTCACGAAAAGGAATCAAGATAGAATCTCAGAAGGATAATGATAAGAAAGAGTGAACCAAACTTATGCTATGTGCCAAGGGCAAAAGATCAGAAGCATAAAGCAAACAATGTTCAAGACTAACCTGAATAACATTAAAGTGCATATCATTCTTACCAAGTGATTCAACAAACAGAATCATCAGTCAGCAATAAAGAGATAAGTAAATGATATAAACTAATCACTTTCACTCTGCCAAAATCTAACTTATTACCCATCCTTATGAAAAAAGCACTGTGTAACGAGCATGAACAGATTAGGAATACAAAACCTTAATTGCACCCTACAACAAGGATTTTAAAGCTTGTGTCCCATGAATCTATAGGTATAATATTCAGGAGATGCATGCTCAAAACTAGATATATTACCAATGATGGTCCACCATCATGGTACTAGGAGTTCAATATTTAAACCACACCAAATTTCAAGAGAGATTCACCGAGATGATAGAAGGTGGGATCTTTTAAGAAAAGGAAGGTTAAAGACAAGACTTGCATCCTACATGCTAGAATTTCAGTGCAAGATTTGGTTAGAGATGAGTACAAACAGGACCTTAATGTGCCACTTTATTTTTACCTAAAAATAAGGAAGCAAAATCACCATTTAAAGCTCAATCGACTCATCAAACTTAAAAAAGCATGCTGATAATAATGGCAAACACATTTAAGTAAGAGGATACACAGTCTGCACAATTTCTAATCATGCATATGAACATTAAATGAACCATTATGTCCAAAGGCAATCGTTAAAATTTGGCATAACTCAAGAAAAACAACTCTTGAAATGGAAGAAGCTGTAACTCAGAGATGAACTCATAAAATGAGTGACAAGTGACTAGACAAACGTGGTCACAGCCAAAGACAGAAGCAAAGACAACATAATAGGGAAAGTCATAATGAAAAATCTCCAGAAAGATAATTACCATTTACCACCCTTGTTCAGGAATGAAAAAGAAAATTAAACAGTTTTGAGAAATTCAAATGTCAGAAAGCTCACACAATGTGTACAACCTCACAGGTTCAATACAAAACAAAATCAACTAAATTCATCCAGAGAGTTCATGAGATGAAATAATTATGGGAGATTATTAACATGAATACATAAAGTATACTTGTAAGCAATAATTAAGCCCACTGAACAACATGGATAAAGAGTAGAATCAAAACAACTGGTCAACATATTGGATAATCACATAATTTGAACTAAAGACTAATACTATCAAGCAAGCAGATAGACAAACATAAAAAGAAAAAAAAAATCCTGATTACGTGAGAAGTTGTGGTTATTTGTAAGTGGTCTTAAAAATGCAGTCAGAAAGGAAGATTTTGAAACAAGCACAGAAACAGAGTGATAAAGAAAGATAGAAAGTGAAAAAGCTTGCCTTATGGAATAATTATTGCAGAACACCTGATAGCAAGATCGTAAGTAAACTTTAACAAAAAATAAATAAATGGTAAGTATAGGATTTGTATACCTTTGCATCTGCATCCATCTGCACAGGTTTGTCTTCAGGAGCTGATGTTCCATTTTCAGTTCCAACACAAGAACCATTAAAGTCAGTCTTAGCATCCTGCATGTTTACATCATTTTCAGCTGCAGAGTCGTTGTTGCTTGTTTCATCTGTATCCATCTTTATACTTTCTTTGTGTGATTCCTTTGCACTTGATACTGGAATTTCAATTTCCTCCTCCATCTAAAGAAGAAAAGACATTTTGATGAGAAGGAGCATCAGAAATAAATGATTAGCTGATGCGATACAAAATAAATGGTGGATTTTCTTAAACTTACAGTGGCAGACTCAACAGAAACGATCCCATGTATGTTCAGTCTGACCTTCACTTTAATTTTAGCTCGTTCACCTTTTGTGGATTGGATAGGACCAATCTATTTGAGAGTGAACATAAATAAAATAAAATGCATAAATAAAGAGCAATATGTCATAAGGTAATTCCAAAATGACAACAGTTGATAATCCAACACTTTCCACTTACAGTGTATGTGCTGATCTTTGCCGGGGATTGCAAACCTTCAATATTAGTATACATTACGTCAACAGAAAATGTACTTGATCTATAAAAGGTCAGAGCTTTGACACTAGGAATTGGGTTTCCCTTGGGAAATAGGACAGTATTCTGTTGGTTATCTGTTGCTCCATTATCTGAATCAGGAGCAGATCCTTTCCAAGACAAAGCAATGGAATAGGGAAAACCATCATGAACCTTCAAATGTAAATATCAAATGATAAGCTAAACAGACAAGCATAAGACTGAGTGCAATATCAAATGTAAGCTAAACAGTCAAGCATGAGACTGAGTGGGACACATCATTCAAAGAATGGTACCTGAAACTTCATGGACTTTGAAGGTGGGGCTGATAATGGCACATTCGAGAGCACAACCACGTGCCACACACTCGCTTGCATTCAAAGTCCGTCTAGGTTCCTTCCCAAAGAACTCTGTCAATATTCTGATAATTGCGGTACACGAGACCCTGAGCCAACGACCTCCACTGAATGAATATTCTCAACAGTCAACCCAGCCACAGCAAGTGCCTTCTCCAGTGGAGCTTTAACACGCTCCAAAATGGGGGCACTAATTCGTTCAAACTCCTCCCTCGTAATGAAACCCTTCACATCTTTCTCATCCATCAAGCACTCAATGTTCAATGGCGCCTCAGGGTTCGCACTCAACACCTTCTTAAGCTTCTCACAAGCAGCACGCAGCCGGAGACAGGCTCGGGCATTTTGATACACATCAATCCTATACTGAGCCTTGAATTCCGCAGCAAAGTGCTTGAAAAGGACCTCATCGAAGTCCCTCCCACCAAGTGATGGATCAAACCCGTGAGACAAAATCTTCAGCTGCCCCTTCTTGAAACCAGCAATGCAGACCTGCATGTCTGCATGGCCAACATCAACAAAGGCGACATTGAGCTGATCATTCTCAGGCAAGTCTGTCTTATAGATTCCATAAGCCAGTGCCGTCGCTGTTGTCTCGTGGAATAACCGAAGTGGATGCAAACCAGCAATCGCAGCAGCTTCCATAACAGCACGTCTCTGAAGATCAATGAAGTACACAGGAATCCCAATGCAGCAATCCACAACCGACGTGTTGAGATTCTTCTCTGCTATGCTTTTGAGATTTGAAAGTACCATCGCGAGCACCTGGGTCGGTGTGAAGGTCCTCTCCTCACCAAGATACCTCGCGTGTATCAACGGGAAGCCATCAAGACCTTCGGTGACCGTGAATGGCAGCGACTGGAGATCACGCTGGAGCTCGGGATCGGAGAACTTCCTGCCAATGAGCCGCTTGATCTGAGACACTGAATTCTTGGGGTTCATCATCAACGATGCGGCTCCCGCCGTGCCAATGAAACGCTGCTTCTCGCCGAAGCACACCACCGCCGGGGTCTCCCGCTTCGATTCCTCATTGAGGACCACGTCGATGCCCCGTTGCCGCGCCACCGCCACAATGCAGTTCTCATTTCCAATATCGAATCCCACGACACTCATCCTTTCTCTTTGCAAAAATTCACCAAAAATTCACCAAAAATATACGATCAATAGATGAAAATTTTGAATTACTGTAAACCAAATGAACAGAAATCAACTTGTTCGGTGCTTGTTCGGATCGATCAGAGCGGAGATTTAGATGCCATTAGGGTTTAGGAACGAAATGCAAACGAATCAAACAAGAAGAGAGAGTGATCATGGCTGGAGAGGAGATACCTTTGAGGAGGAGGAGGAGAAACCCGACCTCTCGAGAACGTTCGTGACTCTTGTTCGAGTTTCAAGCTTTCGAAGGACTTATAATGGAGGATTCAATACACGATGCTTTTCTAGAACCCTCGAATCGGATATTGGGGCGGTGTCTGAAATCTGGACCGTCGGTTGAGTCTCGAGATCGGTTGGTGAACTCCTGGATGGCTGGGGTGGAGTCTAGAGCGCGGGATGTTCCGGAGAGATCTACGTTGAAATGCTGGCACGATTTACGCGCGACACGAATGCTTAGCGGGTGTATGTTAGTGACTTGGCTGACCACATAGGCATTTACTTTTTCTAATGCTTGTGGAATCTATTTAATTTTTATTTTATTTGGAAATATTTAGTGTTTATTTTTAAAAATATATTTATTATTTTTGATGAATTAAAGATGGAGAAAAAAATAAGATTTGATTTATTATTATTTTTTTAGAAAATGCGGATGGTTGATGTAGAGATCCGCTCCTCTTGGGATCAAAGCAAATCTTATCAAGAGGTGAAAATGGTTGGTGAAGGTTATAATGCTTCAGTTGATTTTGAGGGAGAGATCGGCTATGATCAACCCTTAAGGATTGAACCTCATGAAGGGAAGGAACTGTGGAGAAAGAAAATCTAAGCGCTTGTGCTTATGGAGAGCCTCCGATGCTCAATTCAGGGACTCAAGAGGAAGAGGAAAGAAAGAGAGAGAGAGAGAGCTCAATCTCCATGGAAGCTAAATTGAATTCAAGTTCAAGTTACTTTCTTTGTAAGTTGAGGACCTTCTTTTGGAGCTTGCCAGCTTGGAGACCGTTATCTGTCAACTTTCAACATTTTATGAAATTCATCATCTACCGTTGGATGACTAACCAATTATTTTGATAATTGGTCTCTCATCTCAGCTCCTAGAATCATGCCACGTGTCTTTAAATATTTTCCCGATAACATGGATAAACTACTTTTTATTGAAGTGATACTTTGTGTTGGAGAAATAAGATGGAATAATGGAGGGAAGATGGTAGATGAACCAAACAAGCTTCAAGGCATGAAGGTGAAAACGCTTTCTTTTAGATGAATTTCTCCCCCTCTGATTAGAATCACGATTGCAACGAGGTATGTGAGAACCGCCTTCATGATACAATGAAGCCCTTTGATTGTTGTTGAAAGACAAACTTGCACTATTCGTTTCAATCCGAAAATACTCTTATATTTGTCTTTGATAATGTAGAGAAAAACAATGAGAACTAAAGAGAGAATAAGAGAATATGACTTTTGGTGTTCTTTGCCATACATAGAACTAGGCTATATATAGAGTCCCAAAGGTTTAAATGTGAGGTTGCGTCGCGGTAACATCCTTTCATAAAAAGAGACATCTTTTGGTAACATCTTTTCATGAAAGGGGACATCCTTTAGCAAATGGTCACAAATGAAAGGAAACATCCTTTCATGTAGTAGTGTCCCTTCAATACCAATGAAAGGTAACATCATTTCATAGTAATATCTTTTGGTTCAACCAAAACAATTAATGTCATATGCAGCTTACTCTCTTAATTTAATTGTCAAAGAAAAACATAAAAAAACACATAGTTATTAAAAATATCCAACACTTTGAAGGACAGTCTGGTTTACATAATGTATATCATGATACAATGCAGAGCTAAATAAATCAGGTCGTCATCAGGCAGCTTAGTTGCTTTGTATTGGCCTCTCCGCCATATCCTCATTGAAGGTTTGGTCGCCCTTATCCACAGTGCCCTCTGTATGGTGGTGGTTCACTGTTGCTTTACTAAGTCCTGAGATATTTGGTTTTGCAAAAATAGATTTTTCGGTTTTTAAAATTAATGACGAGCTCAAAATTGCAGAAAATGATTGAACATGTTTTATTGAGTTGTTATATAATTAAGCATGAAACATTTCTTTGATAATTACTACTTAACTTTAAACATCAATTCTATTTGAGAATTAGATGTTCGTGTTGTTCTAATTTGGTGGACTAATAGCTCAAATGAAATGAAAATTTTCCTTGATGCTATGGAATGGAATGTCTTATATAACAAAAATAACAAGGGAATAAACTTGTTATTTGTTCCAATAATAATTTTTGTATAGAAACTACAATTCGATCCATATTCTAATGCTATTTTGCTAAAACTATAAATAAAGGGTTTATTGCGAAATAAGACATCATCCGAGACCATCTCCACGATGACAATAACAAATAAGGTGTTTTGAATTTCAATTTCAATGCACAAAGTATTGTGACTATATCTTTAAAAAGGTTGAGTTAGATCAGGCATGACTCAAGCTTGGTTTGAAATAGATTAATTCAAGTTTGAAATTAGCTTGGCAAGCTCGAGTCGATATAACTCAAAATTAAAAACAAATAAATTTAATTTCAAGTTTTAGCCTAGCTTCTCTTTAAAAAAAAGTTTTAGCCTAGCTTGATTTAACTCAAAATTAATTGTCCATCTATAACTAGAATTTTTATACTTATATACTATTATGGGTTAAAATATCCATAGACAGATAGCATCATCCATATCGTTAAGATAGAAACTTGGATTCTCAGTCATATGACAGTAGAGGATGAATCCCCAAGATGACAATATGTGGCAAATCAAGTCAAAAAAGCTATAAAAAGAGATCACCACCCATCGGTAAAAAGACAAAAATCTCTTTTATGAAATCTCTCTTTTGCCCTTTCTAAATTTTGACTTGATCATTATTTATATATATTGAAGTATTCACGATTGGCTTCATAGTTTAACAACCCTAATTGCAACAAATTGGAAATAAGTTCTTATATGTTTATTGTCAGTGATTTTAGGTGTGGCAATAGTTCAGTTAACTAAATAATTAAACCGAATTTGGTTCATTATTATTATTATTATTATTATTATTTTTTGGTTGTCGTAGATCATAAAATTCAAAATTGTGACAAGAGCTTGTAAAATGTTTGAATACGAAGTAAGAGCTAGAATAAACCCCTTGTTTATGTTTAATAGCCAAATAAATAAGTTGAACAGCTCATGATATAAATTATTCAATAACATGGTGACAAATTAATTACTGACCGTAATTGGTAATATAGTTATTATTATTATTAAATAAAAGATTTATTTCCCGATCTCCTTTAGCATATTCTTTTATTTTCTTTGAATATTCTCCAAATCATTCCTATATTATTTTTTTATTCTCCTAAGAGTTTCTAAATACATATACATTAGAATCTAATTAGGGTTTCCAAACATATAAACTAGATTCTAGCGGCTTCTACTAAAGCCTATAAATTGTAAACCTTTTGTTATTATTGTATATACAAAAAACAATATATTCCACTTTTCATGGTATTAATGTCAGTCACACAAACGTCGCCTCCTCCTCTTTGAGTCTTGTGCAGACACCAACCGGCCTCCTTCCCCACCACCCCGATCCCCCCTCCCCGTTACAGTCGACCCTCCTCTCTGACTTTCTCTCATCCTCATCACAGCCGACCTCCCCTCACCCTCCATCCTGTAGCTGACCTCTCGCTCTCCCTACTCTCTCTCTCTCTCTCTCTCTCTCTCTCTCATAACAGACCTCCCCTCTCACTCTCTTATAGCCGGCCTCCCCCTCCCTCTCTCTCACAGTCAGCCTTTCCTCAATGGACCCTCTCTCCTCTTCCCTTGCCTCTGCAACCTCTGACACCACCCTTCCTTTCCTACATCCGACCTTCAACACTGCATCTGACTTCCTTGCCAGCGTCCCGTCCTCCATCAAATTCTTGGTCACCAGCATGACAACCCTTATCACCGTTCAACTTGATGGTATCAATTTCCCTGTTTGGCGCACGACCACTGGATCCGTCCTAAATGCTTACCACCTTCTTCCGTTTGTTGATGGAACACTCCCATGCCCCTCCCTGACGGACAAAGATGCTCGTCCCTCTTACTCCAACTGGATCACGACTAATCACCACATCCTTGTCTTCCTTCGCGCCACCATCGACCCCACCCTTGTCCGCCATTTCCTTTCCTACACCACCACTACACTCTGTGGACTGCCATCGAGACTCGCTATCTCTGAGCTTCTCCTATTGTCTTTATTCGACTCATGCGTAAACTTCGTCGTTGCCGCTTCGGTACCGGCGACATGGCCGCCTACCTAGACCAGCTTCGTCTCATCATGGATCAATTAGTTGCGGTCAACGTCCACATCACATACGTCGATCCTCTTCACCAGACGCTCGCTAGTCTCCCACCGGAGTATGTTGCTTTCACTATCGGCATCTGAGCCCGGGGCACCCTCGTACCTTTCACCAAACTCTGGAACCTTCTCATTGCAGAAGAAGCTGCTTTCTCTCTACATAAGCCGACCCCCGTGGGCTCACCACTGGCTCAACTTACCACCCTCCATGTTGCTGCCCACCCTCCAATGTCCGTTGCCCACAACCTCCTCTCTGCCCTCGTCGGACATCATCCACACCCTCAGCACCGCCCTCGATTAGCTTCTCCTCGGCCCCCGCTCAGGTGTTCTTCCGGCCCCCCACCCGGGTGTTCCTCTGGCTCCCCCAGCCCCTGCTCCTATTGGCACTCCCCAGGCCTTAGCCTATACCGTGCATGGTCTCCTTCCCACCCTTTCCGTAAGGTTACCTCTCCATTCGTCTAACCATGCTCATCTAAGGGGTGGTGGGGACCATCGTCTTGGCCGTGGTCGGGGTGGGCCCCACAAGTTTCGTCCCACCTATCAGATTTGTGGTGGATCCAATCATAGGGCCCTTGAATATCAACAATGCTACAATAAATCATTCCTTGGACTTGTCACGGTCCCCGCAATGGCTATAAGTGCTCAAGGAGGTGACCCCCGTAACTTTTAGTGGCTTCTTGACTCAAGTACTAGTGATCACATCACTCCGGACTCGACACACATAACCACCCCGTCTTTATTCACCGACCTTCCCATGTTCACATTGGTAACAAACATTCCCTTCATGTCTCTTCTATGGGTAGCACCATCCTACCTCTCCCTTACTCCACACTCCATCTTCATAATGTTCTCTACACCCCTACCATAGCTCACAACTTACTTTCCATACATAAACTTGCTCAAGATAATGATTGTTCTCTTACATTCATCGCCTCTGATGTTTCTATACATGACAATAGGTCCAAGCGTGTTCTTTATCACGACCTAAGTCGGAAAGGAGTCTACCCCCTCTCTCCAGTTATCCCCCAAGCCCTTGCTACTACCATTGTTTCCACTGACACTTGGCATCACCGTCTAGGACATCCCGCTCGTGCCACTTTCAATTCTATTGCTTTGTCATTTCTTTCTCTGTCCCCAAACTCAATAAATTCGACTATAATAATTGTTATCTTAGTAAATCTAATAAATTATCATTTCCCTATTCTCATCGCTCTTCCACCTGTACTCTTGAATTTATCCACTCAGATGTTTAGGGTCACTTCCCTATTCCCTCATTCCTTGGATACCAATATTATGTTATCTTTGTTGATGATTAATCTCGCTACACCTGGCTTTACCTACTTAAACAGAAATCTGACATCTTTGAGACCTTTCTCATCTTTCAGTCCATGGTCGAAAACTCTGGATCACCTCATTTCTTTCCGACAATAGTTGCGAGTATGTGAACTCCCGCTTCACCGACCACTTCACTTCCTGTGGCATCACTCACCAATTCTTATGTCCCTACACTCCTAAATAGAATGGTGTAGTCGAACGAAAGCATTGCCACATCATTAAAACCACCTTTGCCCTCATAACTGCCCATATGCCCCCCCTTTACTGGGTTGATGTTGCTTGCACTGCTACCTACCTCATCAACTGTCTTCCCTCACCCACTCTCAAACATATCTCTCCCTACCAACTCCTCTCCCAATCACCTCCCGACTACACACACTTATATACTTTCTGTTGTCGGTGCTACCCGTGGACCCATCCCTACTCTCACCACAAATTGGAACCCCGCTCCATCCCATGTGTCTTCATTAGATATTGTCCCACTACCAAAAGTTACCGCAATCTTAACCCCATAACCAATCATGTCTACATCTCCCATCATGTCTGGTTCCTTAAAACTGAATTTCCTTTCTTATACCTCCCTCCACCTCCTAACTCCCCCCGAGCCCTCATTCCACCCTTATCCCTTCCTCCCCCTAATCACTCTCCCACTCAAGTTCATTTCCCTCCTTCTCCCATTCCGTGTGTCACAAATCCTCCCTCTCCTTCTCCTTCTACACCTCTTCCTTCTACCTCAACCCCCTCCCCTAGTCCCTCTCCCCCTCAACCTCCTCCCCCTCACCCTATGATCACCCACAACAAAGCTGGCATCTTTCATCCCCACCTTTCACTCTCCCTCACTGTCCAATCCCCACCTCAAGCCGAACCCACCTCCTTTCACACAACCTCCCAGGCTCCCGAATGGTGTGCTGCTATGCGCGAAGAGTTCGATACCCTACTCAAGCAGGGTACTTGGTCCCTTGTTCCCCCACCACTCACCTCCAACATCATTAGGTATCGGTGTAAAATTAAGTGGGGACCTGATGGCTCAATCTCTTGGTACAAGGCACTACTCATAGCAAAAGTCTTCACACAAGAAGATGGTCAGGACTATCATGAAACCTTTAGTCCCGTGGTTAAACCATATACCATTTGGATCATACTTTGCCTTGCCATCACCAAGCAAGGATAATGAAGCAACTGGGCATCTCTAATGCCTTTCTCCACTGCACTATCGAGGAAGAACTCTACATGGCTCAACCGCCTGGCTTCATCGATCCTACTCGCTCCCACCATGTATGTCGCCTCCACAAGGCCCTATATGGTCTAAAACAAGCCCTCGCCAGTGGATGCCTCTCATCCTACCTTATCCATCTTGGGTTTCGAGCTTGTCTTGCCGACACCCCTCTCTTCCTCCATCAGACAGGCTCTCAAATCATTATCATTGTAGTTTATATTGATGCCATTCTCATTAGTGGCACCCATCCCACCTTCATTGATCACATCATTGCCCTCCCGAGTCGTTCCTATGCTGTCAAAGACCTGGGTCTTCTCTACCGCTTCCTCAACATTGAATTTACTTATACTCTGGATGGCCTCTTTCTCTCTCAGGCCCACTATGTTCGAGACAATCCTCCTCAGGGCCAACATGGGCAACTGCAAACCCACTCCTATACCTACCGGCTATAAACGCCCACCCACCTCCACCACCGACCCTCCTTTCTCCTATCCTTCCCACTACAAGAGCATCGTTGGAGCCCTTCAATATCTCACCAATACCTGCCCTGACATTGCTTACGCCGTGAACTATGTGTGCCAACATATGCATCAGCCCTCCACAATTCACTATACAACTGCCAAGCGGATTCTCTATTACCTTCATGGCACCCTCTCTCATGACATTCTCATCTGCCCAGGTCCCTTCACTCTCACTGCATACTCCGACTCTAGCTGGGCTAGCAACCTACTAGATCGTCGGTCCATAATCTGGTATTGCCTTTTTTTTTGGGGTTCCAACCCTATCATTTGGAAATCTAAAAAGCAGGACATGGTTGCCCGCTCCTCTATTGAAGTTGAATATCGGGCCCTCTCATCCACCGCTGCAGAGATAGCATGGGTCTCCATGATTATTCAGTTCCTTTGCATCTCTCCTTCAGAGACCCCTACTATGTGGTGCGATAATAAATCGGCTATCGTTCTCACTACTAATCTTGTCTTCCACGCTTGTACCAAACATATCGAGATAGATCATCACTACATTTGAGAACAAGTTTTAGCTGGTTGCATGCATGTACATTATGTTCCATCCCAGGATCAACTTGCGAACATCTTCACCAAGCCACTCACCATCACCCAATTTCAGACTTTCTTGGGGCGTATTAAAGGAAATATTTATTTCCCGATCTCCCTTAGCATTTTCTTTTATTCTCTTTAAATATTCTCCAAATTATTTATAGAATATTCTTTTATTCTCATAGGAGTTTCTAAATATATGTACATTAGAATCTAATTAGGGTTTTTAAACATATGTAAACTAGATTCTAGAGGCTTCTATTAAAGCCTATAAATTGTAACTCTTTTGTTATTATTATATATAAAAAAACAATATCTACCACTTTTCAATTATCATCACATATTCCTATAAAAAATAGAAATCACAACAAAATTCAAATAAAACTTGGTACAAAAAAATCCAAACTCTTTTTTAATTGGAAAAAGGCATTTTGAACCAAACTCCGAGACCAATAATAATTATGAGGACTTGTTTGGATTGGCTTATGAAAAAATAGTTTTTCCAGTTTGATAAATAGATTTTTTTTATAAAAACTTTTCAGAATAAGTTTGGATGTTCATTTTTAAAAGAGAAATTTATGTAGTAAATTATTAAAACAGACATTCAATGATAATAATAACAATAACTAGAAGGACAATAATATTTAATATCAATAATAATTAAATTCTTTAGATACGAGTTGATCCCGAATAATGTTGGTTAGATTTGAAAAATCACTCTTTAATTTGCATAAAAATATTTTTATAAATAAAAATTTTTCAAAACTCCTCAATTTTTTTTTCCACAAGTTTCAACCACAACTTTTGAAATAAAATTAATTTTATACTTTTTTTTAGCGGCTCCAAAAAAGAAAACTCATCCAAAAAAACACACTGATAAGGGCTTAACTAAAAAAATAAAATTAAAAAATAAAATTCACTTTTGGCTTCCCAAAGCCGCTCACCAGTCACCACCGGTTCCCTCCGCCGTCCGATCCCTCATGTTCTGATCCCGAGACATCCCGTCACCTTTCTTCTCATCATCATCTCCTCCCCCACCGCCCAGTACTCCCATTTTATTCCTTGATTTCCCAAACCCGATTTTCCCGCGCTTTCGCGTTTGAAATGGCCGAGAAGCGCGGGAGAGGGAGGCCGCCGACGATGGAGGACGTCATCGTTGTCGACGATCAGGCGCCGGATCCGGCGGCATCCGAGCAGCAGATCGCGCGGCTCCGGCTCCGGCAGCGGTGGGAGCTGGCATCTGTTCTGAATTTCCTTCATGTGAGTGATTTGATTCGAATGCTTTAGGTTATGTGATCTTGTTGGGGTTTGGCTGATTTTTTTTTTTCTTTGGGATTTTGATTAGGTTTTTGAGCCGCTGATTCAGAGTGGGTTGAGGATGTCTGGGGAAGAGATCGAGGAGTGTCTTATCAAGCCGAACGACGCCTTGGCTTCTCTTCACATTGCCATTTTGAAGGTGTCCGGGTTCTTTGATTTCCTTTTGTTGGCTCTGTGGAGGATTGAAATTCGTTTTGTGGTATCTTTAGTACGTTGATTAGAGTGCAGTTTGCTTCCCCAAAATGTTTCGTTTTTTATTTCATTTTGGGGATTTTTGAGAAAGTTATTATCTTTGATTAGTGACAATCTAGTTAGTGTTTAGCAACACAGCCAGGTTTTGGACCTGAGAAACAAATATAATCAAGAAGAGCTATTTGATGAATGAGTCCTGTCATGTGTTCACAGTCCTGCCAGTTGTAGCATTTTATTTTATTTTTTTTTGATAAATGTCGACAAGCCATTGGAAGCACGCGATAGGCCTTGTGAGAGGGAATGGGTTACCAACTTTCCTTGTGAAGGTTGGTTCCTGCCAATTGTAGCATTATATAGATATAACTTATCAGTCAAAGGATTTTCGGTTATATTCTACAGTGGTTACTTTGCGTTGTATTTGCCAAGGGGAAAAATTACATGTGCCATTCCATCTGTACAAATTTGATGCTGTTGAAGCTAAATAGTTTGAAGATCAAACTTGATTGGATTCAACAACTGGTTATTGTGCTAGTATGTCTTATGTCAATGATTTGAAATTCTATACTCAAAAAAACAAAAAAAGCAACTTGATTTACTTGTATCATATTTATCTAGGAAATAATTTTTTTTTTTATGCCATACATGTTGGTTTCTAACATCTTCTATTGAAACTGCCCAGTAATTCCTTGTGCCCATCTGTGTTGGCCTTGTACCTGTTGCTCATTGATGTTGAACATAACAAAATTGTTTTGTTTTATACGATTCTTATGCCACCCATTTTTTTTATTTCACTTACCAGGGTATACCTCCTGTAACAAAAAATCTAAATAAAAGTGATGCATGGGTGACTGCAGTTTGTAAGAAGCTTTCTTCTTGGTGGCCATGGGTGAGTTTTTGCTGCTCGATAGCAGTAGTTGATGAAAATCTGCATGCTTGCTGCAAAAATGAGAGTTATTATACAAATTTATCTTTGTCTTTGTGCAGGTTGCTGAAGGGGAGAATCCATTTGGACCTGATCAACGGTATGTACTGATTATTTCTCAGATTCTGTTCTTCTAAATTTTTCATACATTCTTGCTTAACAGGGAGGCTATAGAGAGATACAAAGAGCTTGATGAAACAAGTCGTTTGCTAATCTTAAAAGCACTCTGTGAAGTTCGTGCAGAAGTAAGTAGCCTGCCTGTGGCTTTGGTTATGGTTATATAGAACTGTACTCCACTGCATAATAGATTTGTTTCTAATATACTGCTTTAGTTTTTTAAAATTTCTTATGGTGATTCGTATTTTTGGGAGTACCTCCAGTGTGCATGGTTTGTATTAGGATGTATCAAATGTTGCATCTATTTCTTTTTTCTCCTCTTAACTTTGAGCAACTTTGTCTGCACAGCAAGATGATATAGTGAGGTACATCAGTGATGCTTTGAAAGAGGGATCCAACCCTTCCACTTTTCGTAAAGAGACAATAGGCAGTGATGACAATGGAACAACTTATTGGTAATATTCCAATGTGCATTATATCTCTCTGGTTGGAACTCATTTAGGCCTTGTTTGTTTCGTAGTTTCCATGGTTTCATAATGTATGGTATGATTTACTTCCTTGTTTGTTTTCAATTTCATTAAGATAGTATAGTTTTCCATGGTTTTTTGATGGTTTAAAAATTACCATTTTTGATTGATTTTTCAAACTACCAATTTGTTGGTTTCCCATGGTTCTAGATTTTTTCTACCGAAAATATCCTAATAATTTTTGTAAAGACCAAGTTTACTTCAGTCCCCTCTTCTCTACACCAATTAAGGAACACAGTCCTAATCTTTACCTAGGTGCTCCAATTCGAAAATATGATAATTTGGTTATAGAATATAAGAAGAGTAGAGGTAGGCTTAGGATTACGTGGAGAGAGGTAATGTTTAATTAAGGACCTACGTATATTAGATATTAAGCCGGATCTTGTTTTTGATAGAGCTACGTGGAGACCAAGAATCCATATGCCAACCCCATCTAGTACGAGATTATGGATAAGTCGGTTAAAAATCTCTCTTTTATTAGCTTTGTTTGGAGATACTTTTTCTGCTTTAACATGCCAATCCCTCATTGAATTATTTATTTATTCTTTATTATTTATGTATTATTATTTATTTTTATTTTTTATTTATCTTTTTGGAGAGCGACATGGAGACAAAGAATCCATATAGCCGACCCCATCTAGTATGTGATTAAGGCTTAGTTGTTGTTGTTGTTGAGTCCTAATCTCCACCCAACAAAAGTCACGATTATCGAAAATATCCCCAATAATTTTTGTGTATTAATTTTATTATAATTTTATCAATTTTAAATTAACGAGTAACAATTTGATGTATATTTTGTAATATTTTAATAAGAATTTTTTATACTTTAATTGAGTTTAATTTTTGGATCTTAAATCATTGAATTTAATATGATTTCACATTAATTTGTATTTGAGGGTATTTTTGTCATTTTATTATTTCTGCAATCATACCATACCATCAAAACAAATACAAACAACTTATTATCCATACCTTACCATACCATCTTTCCAAACATGATAAACAGTAATTACAATACCATACAATACCATATTATACCATACATTACTAAATCATGACTGTCAGTCATCCAAAGAGGGCATGTGTTTTTTCTAATTAGCAAATTTGCTGATCTCTTTTAAGTTTTCTCTCTTCTATGTTTAAATATAAGGTCCAGAGAGAATATCATAAATTCCCAATGACAGTTTTGTTCTTCCACTTTCATTTCTTGATTATTTGTTTTTGTAACCTGGGCATATTAGCACCCCTCCATCTTTTCCAATTGCATGGCATGCCTATAATTATTAGTGATGATTAGCTGATAAAATGTCTCATTTTGGTGGCTTTCTTCTTTCATTGCAAGGTATGATGGTGATCCAATCATTGGGCATAGGTTATATAGGGAAATAATTCAAGTTAAGCCCAAACAGAGGTCAAAGGGGAAAGGAAGTTCTACCAAACCAGTTGTAGATTCTCATTGGGAAACATTGGCAACCAATCTTGAAGAATTTCGTAAAATATCAGTAAGGCCTAGTACATTTAATGCTGTTCATATTCACTTAACCATTTTGTTTTCATTTCCTTTTCTTGTAATATCAGGAAAAATTATCATCTGGTAAAATTATGTCAGAAGTTGTGGTGGCAAAGATCATCAACTCTGATATCATTCCTGTTCTTGAGAAATATGAAAAGGTAAATTAAAGCCAACATTCAACTCTATCTATTGGACAATTTTCAATTCTTATAAAAGATCTAACTTAACTGTTGCTACAAATATCTTGCATCATTAAAATTTGTAGCCATATAACTGAACAATATAACTGAACACTTCAGACTTTACCTTTATGGTGCTATCTCATGATTTTTAGTGCTTGACTATACATTGGTATTCCATGCAGAACAAGGAAAGGGCATTGAAGCTTGGCGACAAAGAGAATCCTTGCTCTTAGATAATCTTCTGAATTACTCTGGAATAGGATCTAGGTGTTCCCACCGTGCGCGCAGACCTGTGAAGTACACGTTTGGTAATGATAAATTTGAAATTGAATGCTACTATTCTCTTGTACAATTTAATCAGCAAAGTAGGTCTACTATTCACATTTACCATGCAATTAGCTAATGATATATTTGAATTTTGCAGTTTGACAATAAGTTTTGTTATATGTGGAAAGTATTGCCAGTGGTTCTTTTTCTTCTTTTTGTCTAAGAAATACAAGTCTGATGGATTATCTGTGATCCATGAAATTTAATTGAGTAGGCTCTTGTTTTTATATTAATGGAAATTAGGCATCCTTTTATGTTTGATACACATTTTAGAAACCAATATTTCAAAAGTCACATTCTAGATAGATATCTGCGGGGTCATGCTGTTGAAGTGGGATTCAATAGGGTTGAATAATTATGCACGTAAACTATGGATCATGTTATTGCAGAACTCTTATTAAGATATTATAAATCAGCTTATAATCTGAGGTACAACTGTGTCAAAGAAGTTTGTATAATACAAATAAGTTTTCTTCTCAAAGGACCTCTTGTGAAAATAATGCCAGGTGACAGTTTTTGGTTTTTCAATTCTTTTAGATGTAAGTGTGGTTCTTCCGCTTTAGGTAGAAGTTGTTTCTTTCTAGCAGTGGTATGGAAAGGGAATCTTTTGTTAACTTGTTTAGTCATGATATCCCATGAAGAAAATTTCAATTCCAAATTGTTTTCTCTAGTAGTAGACTAAGACAAACAATAAGCCTTTCATAGTATCACTGTTTACAGCAGCTCACAACAGTTAAATTTTGGAAAACTGCCTTTGGTAAATAAATGATTTTAAATTAAATGTCCATGATATGGAGGAGACATTGTTTAACATATTAGATTGCTGTGACCTCTGAATTCATGGATTAACCGGTTTTGATCCGAAACATCCTAAAGCTGGTGATTCTCTTCCAGTTGCAAGTTTTCATCACCTTAATAAGCCTCTAAGGATATAAAACATTAGTTGATCTCTGGGAGTCCTGTATTTGATTTGAATAGCCATCTCATTGTATAGCGTGAGAAGAAAATGTATCTATATACATGCAAATTTTATCACTAATCATTATAATTAGGCTTTAGAGGTTATTTCCTTATATTTTTGAAGTAAATGTAAAAAATAATAATTCTTATGTGTTTTCGTGTCAGCCTGGTTGCAAGTTTTACCTACTGGTTTTATCACCTTAGTAAACCTCTATGGGTATAAAATATTTTACTGATTGACTTCTGGGAGTCTTGTATCCGATTTGAATAGCCATCTCATTGTATAGCGCTAGAGAAAAAAATATATCTATATATTTGCAAATTTTATCACTAAAATCATTATAATTAGGCTTTAGAGGTTATTTCCTTATATTTTGGAAGAAAATGTGAAAATTAATAAAATAATAATAATTCTTATGTGTTTTCATGCTTTGCCAAAAAAAGCTTGTGCCTGGTGTATTTGATTTAAATCTGGTTAATATTACAAATGCCAAGCCTAGAATTGCATTTCTGCATCTGCATCTGCATCTTCAACCTTCCTTGCACGCACTCATCCTGAAAGGCTGGTGGCTGGTGCAATGTTACATTCTTGCTTGTACTGTCCTTCTAATGCTCATGTGAGACTCTGTTTTCCATTATAATACATTTTGCCATTACCTATGTGTTTTTTTTTTTAAAAAAAAAAAAAATGTTCTTGTTCTCAATTTATTTGTTGTATTTTGAACTCCGGGGTTTGTCTACAGATGATTACGACCAGGCTATCGATGAAGCTATACAGATATCTAAGTGAGTTTTTGTAAGAGCTACTTCTGTTTTTATTTGTTGTCCTTTTGCTTTTCTTTACATTTTCTTGTGCGTGCGTGTGTTTTGTGTTATGACTGAAAATTGTTTCCCTTCAGCGTAACCCATGTCATTATGTAGTTTCTGCAAACAAATAATTCAACAAACTTAGAGAACAGCCATAAGTGACTCCCACACCCTTAGAACTCTTTGATCTGTTATTGTACTTTATGAACTGGTTTGTAGTCCTGTGCTGAGGAGCTTGGTTAACTCAAGCTTAGTATGGATTACATTTCACAAAGGTTTCATTTCTAGCTCACCACCATCAGTAACTGGTAGAGTAAATATGACTGGTGCATTTGAAAAGGTGATCTAGAGGAAGCTTTTGTTTGGATTGCTAGTCAAATGAAAATCATCTAAACACCATCCTTACCGAGTTTAACCTTGCTATCTCATTTCTTGATGCAGTCATGCAGTTTGCATACATTTGCTTATCTTCCCTAAGTAGGTTGCTTGATCTGTGTATCAGGAAACCAAAGACAGAAGTTCAATCAAAGGGCAGTAACCAGAAAGCAGATCATGAATCACTTCAGAATACGGACTCAAATGGTACCTTAGATTCAGAGAAAGATACCTCAAACCTTGATGAGGATCACAATGGTCAGCCTGAAACTGATGATGATGTGGATTTTCAAGAAAGTGCTGGTGATGCAGATGTTGAAGACGATGATTATAGTGAAAAGGATGGTGATTATGATGATACATACTATGACAGCGATAAAACTAGTCACCAAGAGAAGGACATAGGCCTTCGCAAACAGAAAGATGTTAAGACTAAAATGATCATTCAGTTGCGCCGTAGTGGCAGAACAAGTGGAAACATCATTAATGGCCATACAAATAATGTGGTGACTATAGGTCATGCAGAGATGAAGAAAAGGCTGAGGCAGAGACCAACTCGGAACACTGAGTATGCCATGCAGATCATATCAAACTCTGATGCTAATAGCTTGTCAGAAAGTGAATGACATGCTGAAACCATCTGCGGTACACTCTTCTTTTGCCAACATCTAACATCCAGCACTCCCTGGAGACTATGTATTTTGTGCCTTCCTTGTAGTAGTTCTTCTGTACAGGGGAACAAAAGGTTCAATCTTCTGACAACCAAATACTGTCTTATATTTTGTAATACTGCAAGGAGACTGAAACTGAGTTTCATTGTCCCTGATTTTGTTCTGATATCAAGGCTTGTACTTGTATGTTTATCACCATGCTATATATCTATATATATATATGTTTGTCACTCTACTTTGACAGCAAGCTGGAGACTGACAGTGAGTTCGGCGAAGGCCCGGAGTATGTACTTGTGGACGTTCCGATCATTGAGCTGGAGATAACAGAGCAAGAGCTCCTCCATGAATTCCCAGTCCAGTGTCTGCGCAGACTCCTCTACATGCCTGGAGCTCACCATCTCCTTCATGGATTGCCGGAAGTCGCAAAAGGGTCAGTGGTATGCACCACCATGGCCACACCACCACCAGGCATCTCTGGCATAGCATCAGAAGGCCGTGGGCATGTAGATGACGATGCGGCACTCAACCTGGCCTCTTCGATGAGTGAGCTTGCAGCCCCTGGCGACGAGAAGAAGCGGTGAGAAGCAACAATATCTTCATACTTGGGTGTTTTGGAGAAGTTGTCATCGTTGTAGTGCTTGTCATTGCTGCAGGTGTTGGTGGTGCTGGAGCTTTGGATGGCTGAGAGGTTGGAGGTGTTCTTCTTGAGCTTAGAGATGTAGTTTTGGAGGGATTTAGGAAGCCTCTTCTTGGCCATTCTCAGACTAACACTTGGCTGTTCATGTGCAGTGAATAGCATGTCTTCTTATATTGATGGATTGGTCTTTTAGCCCCTCTGTTTTTTGAATTTTTAATTTCTAGTCCTGAATTATTAATTAGGTTGCATGTTTTGGCAAAGGATATATAAGAAGGGAAAGGAGTAATGCTGCAGTTTTAATGCTGGTAGCTGGAACATTACTAGTGCTAGATTGTGCATAGGCTGTGGCTAAATTTAGGGTGTTGGAAATGAATTTGTGGATACACCTAAATTGTATTGAGTCCTTGCATGGTATCTGATTTTGATATTTAGGAGATCTCATTTTGGGGTACATGCATTTGAATCTTGTACAGCTTCATAGGGCTGTTAGGTCTGGTTAACCCAACCTAGTCCAAAAGGACCACACCCAAATTTTTTTTTCTCCATTTACTATTTTTTTTAATCTTTTTTGTCAAAATGCCATTCAATTATTATTTATTAGCATTATCCCTTCTCTCCCAGATTTAGAAAATTATCGTACAAGTGGAAAAAAAACATGAAATTATATGTATACCTTTCAATACAATTGTATCTCATTACGTGCGCGCCCCTTTAGCAATAAAAGGTAAGAAGTCAAGAGGTAGACCTAGAATAACATGAAGAAAGATAATATCTAAAGACCTATATATATTAGATTTTGAGTCGGATTTTACAAAGGATGTGCAGATAGAAAATCTATATAACCGACCCCATCTAGTATGAGATTAAGATTTAGATGTTATTATTGTTGTATTAATAACACACAAAAAAAATTAAAAATATACCATATACTATATATTCACATAAAAATTATATTTACACATGTATCTCTAAGAAATAATAATGTTTGCCTAATGTGCACATGCAGTCAAAGTCGGGGACCCGAAGTGAAGAAGAGAGTAAAGAGAAGGGAGAGAGTAGAGAGGATTTTGCTAGAGAGATGCTCAAATTAATGCTCAATCTCAATGAAGTCCAAGGTATAGATACGGGATCCAAGTTACCTCCTTCGTGAAATAAAGACTTCCTTTTATAACTCGGAGACTGTTAGTTGCCAACCTTGAGACAGTTGGTTGCCAATTTAGAGACAGTTGCTAACTTTCAGCATGTTCTAGAGTCTATCCCCCGCCCTTGGATGACCAAATAGTTATGATAATTGTTGACCTCTCAATTGAGTAATCATGCTACGTGTTCTGAGATATTTTTCCCCATAATATAATATATGAATAATTCAATTAAAAAAAATATAATTCCTCCTCTTTTTTTTTTTGTTTTTGGTTTTTTTTTGCCTATTTATGTTTTATCCAACTTTTGATTTTATACTAATGTTGATATATAATAATGATTTTACATACAGAGGAAATGTTAGATTTGTCTCATTCTAAGACAAGCGCAAGGACAGTGATGCAATTTTTTTTTTTTTGAATTTTTATGTTATAAAAATTGGGATTATTTGTGTGAACAATGTAGAATTGTGTGATTAAAGGTGAATTGTGTGAGTCCTAACCCTCAACAAATTCCATATATCCACCTGCCATTATTCATTACAATCACTTTTTTTTTTTTTAAAAAAAAACATTGCTAAATATCTTTTATAAAAGATATATTGCAATTATTTAAACCAAAACAATGTCATTGAAGTGAATTCGATATTTTAGTTTTTGAAATTATTAAAAATAAATATATTGAAATGTTGGAAGATACTAAAATAATCACTTTATCTTTTATGTACTGGTTCATGCGAGCTAACTCAAATATGCTACATTGCAATGGAGCTCAACTCAGGAGCTGACAGAGCAGCAAGGATGATGGTCATGTTTTGAAGGAAATCAATAAAAGTCATTTTTTGAAGGAAATCAATAAAAGCCAAGATGGCTGCAGGGAGAGTTAAGAGAAGAAGGTTAACCATAAAATATATATATATATATATATATATATATATATATATATATTAAAAATTAAAAATTAAAAAAAAGTAAAAATTAAAATTATTTTGATGCATTATAGAGGCCTTTAATGAATACACCTGAATTGCAACAGCTTATCAATCCATGGTGATTAAGAGCCTTTTATATTGAATCTTCAAAAAAATTTCAAATTAATTGTAACAAATAATAAAGACTTATAACCTATTCATGATCATAGAGAATTATATATTAACAAATAACAATAGTTGGAAGCTACACTAGTAAATATATATTTAAAATAATTATTCAGTACATTATTGAAAGCTATATAACCCAGGGTGTATTCGTAAATTTTCTACAACAATAAAGACTTATAAGAATATAAGATGTGAAACATTATTTTTTTAAAGTATATTTTCAATTAATCAAATTTGAGTAGATTTTTGCAACTTAAATAAATAACAGATGATCACCTAGGAGCCTTTTTCACAATCGAATGTGATTTATCCACTTTTATAATAAAAAAAACTTAAATAAATAATAGGTTGCTTATGGTGGAGCTAGCAAACCAACTAAACTTGAACAATGCTAACATACACCTTATAATATATGAATCATTCAATAAAAACCAATGACCCAAGAGTCTATTGGAACTTTGGTTCCTTGATAAGATGGGGCATTCTCCTGTGGATGACCTAGGATCTAATCACCACTCTTATAAAGTGAGAGTCAGGTGTGGTGTCAGGCATGATGGTACTGTTCTCCTATGAACTAACACCGAGCTTATTACCTTTGTCAAAAAAATAAAAGAAAAAAAAAATCACTTATTACTTTACTCCCTCATTTTTAATAATATCTCATAACTTTTTTTTTTATTTTTATTTTACTTGTTAACTCCTGAGTTAGTTATCCTAATCAAATGTCTTAAATATTTATTAAAAATTATTTTAAAAACCAAATAAAATATAAAAATACCCCTTTTTATGGTTGATATCTACCAAGAACTAATATGCAATTAAGATTATTCTGAAAGAGGTTATAAGTAAATATTAATTTTATTAACAGGGCAACAAGTAAATTTATTTTGGATTTATAAATAAAGAAAATATGGGATTAACTTATATTTTTTTTATTTAATTTATAATGACATACATTAAAAATAATTATTAATAAAATATTCAAAGTAAAACTAAATAATCAGATTCTCAATAAAGCAATGTTGTCAGACCCGGCCCGGGGCATTGACTCGGCCAAGCCCAGGGGTCAGGGGTCAAGGGTTCAATGGGGGTTCAACCGGGGTCAATAATAAAATATTAAAAAATAATTAATAATAATTAATAATGATGAAATATGATATAAAGCAAAATTATAATAACAAAAAATATGATTGATTAACTAAATTTGATATTTATATTTAATCCATGCTCAAAGTGAAGACATACTAAACAAAACAAATTAGTCAAAAATATTAAAATACACAATTAAATATAATCATAGTTACTAGGTATACAAATACAACTTTTTGGAAGTCCATCTCATTTTGAACCTTATTATGGACCTTTTTTTAAAAATATTGGTTTCAATTATTCAAAGACTTTGAAGTATTCAGTCCCACATTGTTTATGGATAAAACGTTCACTCTCTTTAAATTTGATTTTATTCTACCAACCAGTAAGCCTTGTTGGAAAAGGCTCTCTCACGTGCGCACGCAGGGGGGGGTGCAAATGTTGGATTCGGATTGACTTGGACGTACGAAACTCATGTGCGAGTGCGTGGTGCGCACACGAATGCTTGTGACCCACCATGCATCCAAGGTTTTTGTTTATTCATTTTTCTTTCTTTTTTTAACTTCCATTAAAGAAAACCAGGCCCGGTTCACTCGGCCAGGTCATTTTTCTTTCTTTTTTAACTTCCACTAAAAAAAATATTAAAAAAAATAGGCCCGGTTCACTCGCCCGGGCCGGGTTGGCCGGGTCTCGGTCCAACCGCCCGGGTTGATGACATGGCATCCGGGCCACATCACCCCCGGTTCAAGGGGCCTACCCGGCCCGGCCCACCCCCCGGTTCCCGGTTCAACCGGCTGGGCCGAGTCGGGTCTGACAAGCATGCAATAAAGTAAAATATAAAATATATCATCAACTAAAATTGAGTAGATAAGATACTCTGAGTTGATAACTTTCCAATATGAGAAAGAATTAATAGAAAAATGATATGATCTACAAAAGGTCAAAATGATCGATTAACATATATTATAACAAGCGGTTTTACATCATAAAATCTAATTCCTTATTTTTATTTTTCCACTATTTTTATCCCACTTTTATTTTTTGTAATAGTGTTGATATATAATAATGATTTTACTATATTATGAAAATTTTAGATTTATCTTATTTTCTAAGTTTCACATAATTTGTATTTGTGGTCATCCTAAATGGGCGCAAACCTTTTTAAGTTTTTTTAATATAAAAATTAGGTTTACACATCCAACTCCATTGTAGAATTAGGTGATTAAAGTGTGAATTGTGAGTCCTAACCCTTCAACAAATTCTATATAAATGAACCCCCCGTTATTCATTACAATAATTTATTTCTTCAAAATATTAAACCACATTAGAGTGAATTTGATATTTCAGTTTTTAAAATTATTAAATGTAAATATATTAAAATGTTGGAGGATACTAAAATAATCAACAAAAAACCAATAGCTATAGCCTTGCAGTTTTTTAATCAAAGAATAAAAATAAAATTATTTGGGATTTTCCATGCCGTTCTTCATCCACTATTGATAATATTCTCTTGATTCATGATAGAGGCCTTCAATAGATTTTACATTGAATCCTCAAATTAACTGCAAAAAAATAAAGATTTTGATCAAATTAAGAATGGCGGAGTAAGCATTTGATAGAAAGAAAAATGGAACTAAAGACATTTTTATTTCCTTATTTTGAAGGAAATAAAATATTGTTATAATGATGACAATTGGTAAAGAACATCATGTACAGGGATTAACAAGAAATCATAATAAAAAATTACAAATAAAAAGAGAGCACAATTAAGAATGATGGAGGAGTGGTTTGAAATCTTCAGTATCTATATTTCATAATAAACCCAATTGAAGTCCTACAATATAAGTTTCGTTTATTTATTATATTTATAAATTGTTTTTCATTTTAATCACAAACCAATGAATTTATTCAAATAGGAATTTTCGGAGTTTTGTATGTATATGATGTTCATGTATTTTGGGTAAAGTTTTCTCTAATAAAATAAAAAAAATAAGGAAGAGAAGTCGATAAATCTTGTGTAAATCGTTTTCATAGCCAATATATACTAAGTAAAGTCTTTTTTATTTTGGAGGTTTCTAATATTTGAACTTTTCATTGATACTGTAATAAATCTAAAGATTTAAAATCACAAATTAGTATTTTCTACCAAAAAGAAATTCTCGTATGAAAAACCAACCTAGAAAAACTGTATATATTTTAATAATAAATAACATATTTTAATGATATCTTAACATAATGGCCATTATATGGAGCTTTTGATTGAAAAAAAATGGTATATATTTTTAATGATAAACAACATATTTATAAAATTTATTTAAAATATTATTTTTCTCCTCTTTTCTTGATTGGATAACATGCTCATATAATCCAAGTGACAGAGAATTTGATTAAAGAAAAACTTGGCATTCACTAAGAAACACTCTCGTGCCCTCCACTAATGATGAAGTGATAATAAATAAATAGAGAGTACTGTGACCAAGAGATCCAAGATGGTATCACTAGAGGAAAATAGAGGGGAACATGGCCCTACCCCCACCATGGGACACACATTTGGATTTCAAGGATGAGGTTACAAAAGAGGAAGATAGAGGAGAATAGGGGCCAGGGCCCTACCCCACAACTGGTTTAAACTTACTATTTTAGTCCCCATTTAAGGTCGAGCGTCTATATAATCCAGTCCAACTAAGGACAATTTTTACTTACTATATAAAAGTGGTTTATCCATCTTTCCAAAAAAAGAAAAAAGAATAGAGGTTGATGATTGATGGCTGTTTTGATAAAATAATTTTCTAGTCCGCCTCAAGCGCCAGCTAATGGGGACGACTTCGAAGAGGAGTTCACACGGGAGATAACTCAGGAAGGGTCCACCAACACCAACACCAACACCATCACCAACTCTATGTAATCAGGGATCCCCGGGAAGGGGAACCAATTGGGGGGCACAACTATGAGCGCCAATTGTAACAATCTTACTTAACCATTAAATAAAAAAATATGGCTTATCCACTTTAATAAAAAAAAAAATTTACTAAAAATTAGGAACTCAACCCAAATAAAAGCCAATGCTGGGTTGTCTGATGATTTATATATATATATATAAAATTAAATCCAATTTGTAATTTAAAATCAGGAATTTTGAGTAGGTTGAGTAAAAATTTGGATTTTGAGTTACGTACCAAAGATTTACTTTTGAAAATTATCAAAATTTAACCTAGTTTTGATCATAAGAGAATTATTAGCAAATAACAATAGTGTGAATCTACAAAAGGAAATATATATTTAAAATTATTATTCATATTTTTGGGTAATTTATATATATATATATATATATATATATATATATCGATGCAGTGATCTGCTCTTTTTGGGAATAGAGTAGATCTTAATCAACAATGGAGATCGAGGGAGAGAAAAATAATTATTAAGATTTTTTTTTTCATTCTTTCAACTTTAGAGGATCAATGTCTCCTTTCATGATTGGTCTTTAGAGATCGGGCTTTGCAGAAAGAGAAAACTGTGGAGAAAGGAGATCCAATTGCTCGTACTCATGATCATATTGTGTGTTATTTTCACCATAAAAATATATTTATGAAAATTTTCCAGATAGTTTTTGTTCATATTTTTTTTATTAACATTTATTTTTACTCATTTTTAATGAAGTGCTGAGTTTTCTTAAATACTAAATAGTTGTCTTTCCGCCCGACCCACATACTCAGTGGACTGGCTATGAAGTCTTCTTCGGATCAAGCGAGAGAAGCGGAGTTTTTTTTTTATATATAAATTTTTAATTTTAAACTTAGGCCATAAAAGTGGGTTAATTACTTAAATCGTCCCTCAACTTTCGCGAAATTTCACTTTCGTCCCTCAACTTTATTTTGTAACAAAATCGTCCCCCAACTTTCAAAAAATAACATAATCGTCCCTCGAAATGGCGGTTGCCTGCTTATATATAGCCCGACGCGGGCTGACTGCCGACCAAAGATGCCACTCGGGATTGCTTCACTGCGGCAAAGAAATAATGAACTTTTCATCCGAAAGTGTGTTGTTTTTCACGGAAGGTCCCTCAACTTTACTAAATTTCACGTATGGTCCCCAAACTTTAAGTTATTGCATGAAAGGTCCCTCATCTTTGTAAATTTTCATAAAAAAATGCAGTTAACACATTTTTTATATTGGGATCACATTCAAATCAAAGCAGTGAACACATGAAAAAAATGCAAACACATTTACAAATTCTTCTTATTATGATTTGCCAAAATATTTACAAATCAAAATTTATAAAATTGTGACAATGTAATGAAAATTCATATTCACATTAACATTACACATCCACAACATAATGAAAATTCACAACAATTTCATCCTGCTTACAAACCAAATTCACATTCATTGTACATTCACATTTAATGAAAATTCACATTCAAATTCAATCAAAATAACATTCACATTCACATTCAATCAAAATAACTTTACATTCACATTCACATTTAATTATAAAACAAAGCCAGAAATACATTCACATTCATATTTACATTCACATTAAATTATAAAACAGAGCCCTCAAGTCATTCACATTCACAAGGCCTTTCTCTTACCCACTGCATTGCTTCTCTTGACTTCTTCTCCATCTCATCCAAGTAATACTCCATTCTCTCGGGATAGCTGGCCTTAGCAATATTCCAGAGAAGATCCTTCAGCTCTTTCCCTTTGAATTTCTCTCGTGAGTTTTGATACATGTGTCTAACACACATTCTATGCTCCCTGAGTTTGTCTTCAACAATTCAGTCCTATACCTATATAAAATTGTGTACTGCTGAGCAGCATCACCATAAATAATCAACGAGACTAGAAACCTCAACATACAACCAATTAATCAGATTATCTTCTAATTTACTCACCCATAGGGAAAATGCGCAAAACTTAACAAGTTGTTATTTCATTCATGTTCCTACCAGAAACTTCTGTTTTACATAGAAAATTATAAGTTGTAAATCATTTCATTATGGGTTCCGAGTCTTCCGAAATTAAAAAGGCGCACGAAACTTGAAATAATAGTACAATCATGCATAAAACACTGAAAAATATATAAATATCAAACATGGTGCTATAATGTCAAGCCTTTACCAGTTATCAACCAATAACTTGGTGGTCAAACATTATCATAATATGCTACCAAAAGCACTCAAACAGCATTCAAATTCCAGGACAAACATAGAAAGAGGTCGAACCTAGAAAACAAGAACCAACTCTCTACCAATTAAGATATCAAGAAAATCAAGTCTAACATAAAATAAAAGGAAAATAACAATAGAAGCGCATCTCGCTGATGTGATTCTGCAATCTCAGTCCAATACTATCGCCCTGAAAAAGGGTTGCGGATAGAATTTGGGTCGGAGGCGCATCATAGGAGAAAGCTTGTCCTAGTGGCGGGGAAAACCCTAGATGAGATGTGCTCAATAGAACTCCTCCGAAGGATTTGGCCTTGGCTATAGAGGCTTGAAGAAAGTCTGGCACCACTACTCCTGCATTATTTCCCAAAGAAAACAAGAAGGAAAAAAAATTAACATGGAACTTGTCGGAAAACTAGTGAATTGAAATCGCGTAGTCTTGAAAATCTTGAGAATTCAACAATGGATCCTCCTGCCAATTAGATCGACCAAAAGCCAAAAATCAAATCGAAATTATCTATTCAAGGTTAATATTTCATGCATTTTTCCGATACTTTTTAGCACACACGATGAAAAAATATAGAACTCCGTGATGCACCAATGATTCGGTTCCAAAGTTCCCAACGAATCCATACTCCAAAAGGACTAAAATTATAAACTATAAACCCTAGAAAAAAAAACCTAAACCTAATCACCACCAAAATTGAAACCAAAACAAGAAAGGAAGAAAAAAAAATGAAAATCAAAGAATTACCTGGATGGATGCGTCTCCAAAGAGCGATCAAAAGGAAAGATTAGAGAGAGATTAGAGGGGGAGAGAGAGCCACGCAGGGCGGCAGAGGCAGACGAGAGAGGGTCGGGAGATCAGTAGGAGACGGCATTTGAGCGATGAGAGAGGGCCCAAAATAACAGACCTTTTGGCATTTTCCCCGTTGCTGACGAGCATTGCTCCATCTTCTTCATCTTCGTCGGAAAACCCTACACTAGGGTGGAGAAGCAGCTAGAGAGTCAACACAGCGAAGCAATCGGCGAGGCAAGGCGGCAGTGAACCGAACAACGGGAAGTGAAGCGTGGCACGAGAAGACGAGCACGGCGAGGCGATGAGTCCGGCGAGGTCAAGGTGCAATGCGCGGTGGTTTTTGACGTCGAACAGACGCTACGCGCGTTCTCGAGGAGGGCTTTTAAGAGGGGAAAACGATGCTGACTCAAAGAAAGAGGTTTTACGTGAGTGGAGCATGGGGGGACCATACGTGAAATTTAGTAAAGTTGAGGACCTTACGTGAAAAGCTTGGCGCACTTTCGGACGAAAAGTTCATTATTTGTTGCCGCGTAAGTGATCACAGGTGGCATCTTGAAGTCGGTAAGTGACACGTCGGGCTATGTATAGCTTAAACAGGCCGGCTCGAGGGACGATTTTGTTATTTTTTGAAAGTTGGGGGACGATTTTGTTATAAAATAAAGTTGAGGGGCGAAAGTGAAATTTCACAAAAATTGAGGGACGATTTAAGTAATTAACCCCCATAAAAGTTTATGATTGAAAATAAAATTAAATATATTCTAACGATAAATATATTACTAAAAAAATCCCACGCCCTCCACCCATGAATAAAGGATGATGATTGATGGCTACTTTAGTAAAATAATTTCTTATAATTATTTTTCCAAATATGGCCATAACTTTTTCCTCTGCTGTTCAAATTAGAAACTCAACCAATTTATTATTATTATTTTTTCCAAATAAAAGGGACGTTGACAACGATTCTGAGGTCAAGTTGCTTAGCATCTGGTGGGTACGTTTGAATGATTTGTGACCATTTTATTATTATTATTTTTAAAATGATTTTTTTTTACAAACACATATATGAATTATAAAATCAATTTCAATTTTAATACAAATATATTTAAAATTATTTTAAACCAAATACTCACCCCCAAATCTACTGGCACAATATATAGTTGAATTAAGAATTAAAATTTATTTGTTTGTTTGTTTGTTCAGTTTTTTCCCGAGAAAGTCGAATAGAATTTGCTGAAAAAAACAGATGGTTGATGCTAAATAAGTACACTTTTGCAGCACGTTGTCTGGACAATGGGCTGAAAGCGCCTTTTTTAAAAAAAAAAAAAAAAAATCAACATCATGTGAATTCCTAGATAAAAGATGGGGCCCACCTAATTGGAGTCCGTGCATTCAAACGGTGGGGCCCACGATTTTTTAAGACGTGTTGGGTTAAGAACAACTTAAGAAGAACCATTGTCCACGTCAGCACAAGCGCGAGGTACAAGCAGCGGCGGGTACATGGCTACGGACCGTCAGGATGATCTTCTTGATGATCAACTGGATCGATCATAGCCGTTGATCGCTCCATCAATGACGTATGGACGGTGATGTTCGTCGTCACGGCTTACGCTAACGTTGTCTTGCTCGTCTACTGTATCCGCGCCGTGGAGAAGACGCCAGAGATGAAACAGCAGGTGAGGATGAAGGCCACATCCTACAATACGAATGTGCGATTTTTTTTTAATTTAAATAAATCCTAATTAATATAATCAGAATTTTAAATTAAAATTCTATCCTCACCTGCTGCTTCATCTCCGGCGTTTCTCCATGGTGCGCATACATTAGACGAGCAAGACGACGTTAGCGTGAGCCGTGACCACGAACATCACTGTCCATGGGTCGTTGATGGTCCGATAGACGGCTATGATCGGGTTGATCGTCAAAAAGATCATCCCGATGATCTGCAGCCATGTTTGGTTTTTGTAGCCGCCGCCGTTGCTCCGACCTAGCGCTTGCGCTGACAATTGTTCTTCTTAACCCATCTCAGCTGGCATGGTTGCCAACCATCGGGATGATCTTCTTGACGATCAACTCCATCATAGCCGTCTATCGCTCCATCAATCACCCATGGACGGTGATGTTTGTGGTCACGGCTTACGCTAACGTCGTCTTACGCGTCTACTGCTAGACGCCGGAGATGAAGCAGCATGTGAGGAGGAACTGAAGGCCACATCCTGCAATAAAAATGTGCGATTTTCTTTTAAATTTAAATAAAACCTAATTAATGTAATCAGAATTTTGAAATTAAAAAACCCAGAACGTGACCTTCATCCTCACCTGCTGCTTCATCTCCGGCGTCTTCTCCATACACCAGACGAGTAAGACGATGTTAGCGTAAGACATGACCACGAACATCACCGTCCATGGGTCGTTGATGGAGCGATAGACGGCTATGATCGAGTTGATCGTCAAGAAGATCATCTCGAAGGTCGGCAACCATGTCTGGGTTTTGTAGCCTCCGCCGTTGCACCGACCTGGCCCTTGCCCATCTCAGCCATCCTTCTTCTTTACATGAACCTTATTCGGTGCATCTAATATATAGACTGATTTCTTCGGAAACTTCGACGTTAGTGTACATGTTTCTTTTCAAAATAATATATTTTGGGTGCTTACTATGTTGACGACCTTAATGTGTTGCCTGTTTTGGGTGCTTGGGAATTGGGAAACTTCGACGTTAGTGTGTTTTTTTACGGCCTTTTGATTTTGATTTTTCTTTTTAAAATATATGCTGATGACGTTAAATTAATTTGGATTTTTTTTATAATTAATCAAGAATGATTTAAGTGTTTTTATTTTATTTTTGGCATAAATTGTTTTTTTAAATAAATAAAATACCTAAGCATCATTTATAGCAAATCTACAATTTTCCCCCTTATTTAGCACCAACCTGGAGATTGCGCTGACAATGGTACTTCTAATTAACCTATCTCAGCCGGCCTTCTTCTGATAAATCATAAATCAGAGGTTGTTGTATTGATTTGAAAAGCGAGCGTTGAAGGAAGCGTAATGAGAAAAGACCTGAGAACAAAACCACATGATCAATACTCTCTTTTTCTCTCTCTTTAAGATCTATTACACGAGTGTTTACTTAACGTAACTGTCAACTTGTTAGACAGCATGATCTTCAAATATGAACCTCATTTGTGCATTGTTCAAAGTTTGTACGGCATCAAGGTCCCACATGCACATGATAGCTCTCCGATCCTCGACCATTGCGTTAAAAGAACAGATTATTTTATTCCTATGAATAAGTGTTTGTCTTGGCATAATAAAAATTTTCTATAAAAATTATTTTAATAATAAAAAATAGCCCTCTTTGTTTATTTGTTTTATTGTCTCTTGATTTATTTTAAGATGATAACTTTCAATTCAATATGCTTTGTTTGATTGATCAAACTTTCAAGACATGAATACATATACAACAAACACATCCTCACAAAACAAAAATTTCCTAATTACATCCATGAAATGCTTAAATTAGTGCACTATCAAATCTTGTGAATGTTTCTTTCTATTTGAATGGGATTTCCTCATTATTCATATCAAAACATCCTCACAAAACAAAAATTTCCTAATTACATCCACTCTAGTGCAACTCTTGCAGTAATTGGTCTTTAGTACTCATCACACAAAGCTTAATTTCAAGCCAAGAAACTTAAGTTTGAAAATGAAGTTAAAAAAGGAAGAAAAGGTTTTGCTTCTAAGACTCCCAATATTGGAATTATTCAAAGCTGAAAGAACATTCAGGTAATTTTTTTTTTATTTATAAGATATATGTGATCTTCATCACAAACTTTTTCTCTATTTTTTATTTTCCCTGACAATTCTTTTTCTAAATATATCTTCTCTCTACAAGTCTGATTTTGAATGTGTACTTTTTTTTTGTAATTATACCTTTATTTGCAATAATTGATATTTAAGATGGAGGATAGGGATTCAATAATCTTGTGCAATCTGTCATAGGCACATATGTGACAATTAACATTTAAGTTTAGCTAATTGATAAATGAATATGATTTATTTATTTTAATTAAAAAAAAACTTTTGGGCTTAGCTGTTGGTTGAAGACTGCCTCGTGTTATGAAAAACTAGTGATTATATATATATATATATATATATATATTATTAATTTAAAGTTGAATGGAATTGTTACATGTTCTTTAGTTGTCATCTTAGATTCTTATAATGACACTATTTGGATATGCTCTCTCTCTCTATATATTATATATATATATAAATGTGGTGTGTGTGTGTGAAAGCAAGCATGTGAAAGCAAGCATGTGGGAAAGCAAGCATGTGAGGCGATGGGACCCACATTTGACTCTGAGGGCCATGTGTTTGGGTCCCACAAGATATTGACTTCATTGCTTGTGCTGTTAGATGCTTGATGCTAACATTAGTCTTTAGTTATTTTATTATTATTATTATTTTTCGAAGATTACAACACCACCAAAGCATCAAAATCATTCAATAATATATATATATATATATATATATATAATATTATTATTAATTTATATATAAATATTAGGGATGAATACTGATTTATCTAATAAATTTAAATATATATATCTATGCCTATTTTACAATTAACAGTGAGAGCAAATTATACAAATAGTAACCATATTTCATGTATAGAAAAATATTTTTATCTTATTTTTCATACTAAATGATCAATTAAAAGGTGCCACATTTTAGCATCGCTAATTGTTTTCTTTTTACCCCTTGTTTGGTTGGAGGTTTTTGGATGAGTGAGGAGGGATTTGGGGTTTTTCTTGTGTTTGGTTCGGAGTGTGAGTAGGGATGACAAATCCCTCCTCACCCCTCATTTTCCACTCCCCCAAATCGGGGTTTTTTGGAGGGGTGAAAAATATATATTTTTTTAAACTAAAAAAAAACACTTGAAAATACCATTTTGCCCTCCACTTATTCTTAAAATTTCATTTATGTCCAGATTTTTATATAATTAATATTAATTATTTTAAGTTTAGTTTTTATACTAATATAATTAATAATAATTAGATTAATACTAGCTTTTATACTAATATAATTAATTGTAATAAAATTTGTATTGATTTAATAATTAATATTAATTAGTTTAATATTAGCTTTTATACTAATATAATTAATGGTAATAAAATTTATATTAATTATACTTAAATTAATATAATTAATAACTTTATTATAATTAATTTTAATTAGGTTAATACTAGCTTTTATACTAATATAATTAATAGTAATAAAATTTGTATTTGTTTAATAATTAATATTAATTATACTTAAATTAATATAATTAATAGTCTTAATATAATTAATATTAATTAGTATTAAATTAATTATAATAATACACATTACACTTTCCTTACTCTCAATCCTCATAACCAAATATTATCATTATCTATTTTAAACTAAAAGGCAAATTGATCAAATACATATTACACTCTTTCTTACTCCTGGTCACCACCAAACAAAAAAAAGATTCACTCTTCTTAATCATCCAATGAACCAAACATAAAATTTTTCAAACCCCTCCAAACTCCTCATCTCAAAATTTCTCCTCACCCCTCCCCTCCAAATTCCTCCTTTGAACCAAACAATGACTTAATGATTTGGTTCGATCTTATTGGATAAGTATTTTTTTATGTGGATGTTAAATCAAATTCATGTTTCAAAAGTTTTGTGCAATTTCATATTATTTAATTATATTAATGAAAATTTAAGAGAGTCTTGAACCTTGTTTAGCATTAAAAACACATATTTTTGCATTGAGGATAGAGTGATTTGATTAAGGATAAATTAAACAACATTTGGATGGAACAAATAAATGACAAGGAAAGACAAATATAAAGTGAATGCTGTTTGGACAATTGGACTCATCCTTGTTGTAGTTTCCTTGCAAGTTCATCACCTAAATGAGTTTTAGCAAACTTGGTCAATGACTTTAAAAATGGTGAGCAAGCACATAATAAAATTATCGTTTGCATTGATTGTTTTTCATATTCTCAGGAGTCAAGTTGGGAAATTAAGATGGCATCACAAAATATGAACGAGTTTGAGAGTGACTTGGTTGTTGGAGATTCAAGGGAGTTTTCGAGTGATGGGGATTGCTTGCCAGGCGAGGGAACACAAGGGAAAAAAGAACTCAACTATCTCTAATCTCCTGGTTGGTAGAGATGCAAGGAAGAGTAGCAACTTTTCACTCCTTGTTAACACTATTAAAGAGTGATGTTAAATCATCCGAACATGTTGTCCAAAATGATTGTCCAAATGATTTATCTTGAGATGGTCGTGTTGATGAACCCGAAGAACATCCAATGACTACAAATGATTCAGACAAACATTTCAAACAGTCTGACGGATGATATATACTCACTCTTTTTCTGTATCATTATGGTTCATCATAATTTTTTATTATCATTTAGGTGATTGAGGTATTCGTGATGGCCCTGTTTGGCACAACACGTACGTGCCTAATTTGTGTTGAGCATTGTGCATTAGCAGGCTCGGCCCAACATAAAGAACATCTCACTTACGGTGCGCGAGCCCGCAAACCTATGTTTTTTTTTAAAAAAATACATTAAAATTTTAAAAATATAATTTATCTGTATATATAAAATATTAACATTTTTATTAATTTGAATTGTCATTGTACGTTCAAATTTTTAAATTCATTTTAAATGGTTAAAACTAATAATTACATGTGGTAGATGGATAGAAAATGTAATTTTAAATAAATGAGAATTATTTTTATAAAAAAAATTATTATTAAATAAAATTCGCTATTCCGCACAAGTGATGCACATTGTTGTCTGTATTATAGGGCCATGTCACACCATAGATCGTTTGCCCCAACCTAGTCTAATACGGGAGGATGGGCTACGACAATCAGGTTATTGTAGCAACTTTATTGTATTAAGTGCGTCCAATCTGCACGGGTCAAGTTTGGTCAGGCCGGTTATTACCCAAAACCCAACTCTAAAATCTAGATGATAATATATTTTTTAAAATTTTATTCATAAAAAAAATATAGGTAATTCAATATTCATCTCTTGAATAGTGAAGTATTTGTCATATAGTCCCTGGGTAGGGGTGTGTAGGGGCTTAATGTAAATAGTATTTTGGGTGGAGTGGGTATAAAAACAAAATAGTGCAGCATACTATTTGATAATTACCTCCAAAATATATATATTTCCTTTTTTAAAGAAAAATGGCATTGATTTGTATAGCGATATAAGCTGGTTATCTATTATATAATGTTATAAAATCATATGAAATTATATTTTTTATATGGGTATATATGCAATTTAAATCTCTTTATTTATATATTTATTAACATCTCGTTGAGCTGATCCAATTTTAAAAATATTTATTTATTCTTTTTTTTTAAATATCGTCTCTTATCTGCGGCAAGGGTCATCAAAACCTAACCCTAACCCTGGATCCAGGTCGGGAGCTTATCTCGGACGCACGCGCCGGGGTTCCTCCTTCCTCAGTTGGAGTTTTTGAGTTGCGACGCGTGGTTCCCTGTTGTCCTGGGTCTTCATTCGTATCAGCTGCTCTTCAATGTTCTGTTTTCAAATGCTCACGATTTTTCGAGGAAGAAGTAGAATTTGAGATAGGTTAAGAAGAACCATTCTCGGTATAGCGCCGTGTCGGAGCAACGGCGCATCGGCTACTTGTGGCGGTGGTGAGTGGTGGTGGTGAGCAGCGGCGGGTGGTGGGTGGTGGTGGTGAGGGTGGTGGTGGTGGTGGACAAAAACCAGACATGGTTCTGCGGCGGTAGGCAAGCGTGGCTGATGGTGGAGGACAAAAGCAGGACATGGTTGCCAACCATCGGGATGATCTTCTTGACGATCAACTCCATCATCATAGCCGCCTATCGCTCCATCAATCACCCATGGGCGGTGATGTTTTGTAGTCACGCGGCTTACGCTTAACGTGCGTCTTACAGCGTCTCTTTGTTAGGCAGCCAGGAGATGAAGCGGCATGTGAGGAGGAAGCTGAAGGCCACATCCTCGCAATAAAAATGTGCGATTTTCTTTTAAATTTAAATAAAACCTAATTAATGTAATCAAATTTTGAAATTAAAAACCCGAGCGTGACCTTCATCCTCACTGCGCGGCGGAGGGAGGGTCAGGGGTGCTCAAGCACCCCCTTGACTCCAGAAAGACCCCTACCTCCATGAAGGGTACTATCTTATTAGCAGGGGCGGAGGGAGGGGGGGTCAAGGGGGTGCTCAAGCACCCCCTTGACTCCAGAAAGACCCCTACCTCCATGAAGGGTACTATCTTATTAGTATTTATCAAATATAAATAATAACTTCCCAAAATAAAGAGCAAATGAATGTAGGTCAATTGGTTAGAGTGTGGCTTTTATGCACCATGGTCGTGGGTTCAAGCCCCGATGGGACCTTTATTAATATCAATTATTTTATTCAAATAAATAAAAGTTCCATTAATTTTTAAAATACTAAATGAAATTAATCTACCTTAATTTATTTATTTAAATTTTAAAAAAACTGAATCCATAAAAAGCTTCCACGTCATCAAAGTAACAACAGATCCCAAATAATCTCCCCACTCTTGACTTTTTCTCTCCATTTCCCATCCCTTCATTCTCCTCCTTGCTTTTCTTTGCGTTTTGCACCCTCCTTTTGCCCTATTTCTCTTTTTAATATTAGGTAGAAGCTAGATTCAAATCATGCATTTAAATGCTTTTCAAAACTAAATTCAATAGCAGTAGTCAACAATTTCATCCTATTCACTGGATGTCTTTCAATTAACGTTTGCTCATTTTTCTCCCAACAATTTATTTTACTCAATTAAATCTATTTTATGAGCAAATTGAAACTCAACTAAAACTCAACACCTTAACATAAAAAATTTAAAGTCATCCCACAAAACTAATGCCCAAATCTATTGGATTATTTATTGTAAATAAAAAGATTGTGAATAATTGAATTGGATTTTTTTATTGCATTACTTATTATTTTAGTTTTTAATTGTTAGTTGAATTAATTATTATTATTATTATTATATAGAGAGAGGTTTTTAAAACTAAAACAAAAAATTGTGAATCAAGAACACATGTTTTCTTCTAAGCTACACTGCAATAGAAAAGAGAACTCGTGTTAAATTCAGTACAGACAATATCATTGTTGATACCTGACTTCAAAAACCAATTGAAAAGTATGATGTGTGGATTAAACATCAACTTCAGAGAGCATATATACATAAATTTATTTTATTATTTATAATTTTTTTAAGTTAAAGTCAGCACCCCCTTAATTTTGCTTCTAGTTCCGCCACTGCTTATTAGTATTTATCAAATATAAATAATAACTTCCCAAAATAAAGAGCAAATGAATGTAGGTCAATTGGTTAGAGTGTGGCTTTTATGCACCATGGTCGTGGGTTCAAGCCCCGATGGGACCTTTATTAATATCAATTATTTTATTCAAATAAATAAAAAGTTCCATTAATTTTTAAAATACTAAATGAAATTAATCTACCTTAATTTATTTATTTAAATTTTAAAAAAACTGAATCCATAAAAAGCTTCCACGTCATCAAAGTAACAACAGATCCCAAATAATCTCCCCACTCTTGACTTTTTCTCTCCATTTCCCATCCCTTCATTCTCCTCCTTGCTTTTCTTTGCGTTTTGCACCCTCCTTTTGCCCTATTTCTCTTTTTAATATTAGGTAGAAGCTAGATTCAAATCATGCATTTAAATGCTTTTCAAAACTAAATTCAATAGCAGTAGTCAACAATTTCATCCTATTCACTGGATGTCTTTTCAATTAACGTTTGCTCATTTTTCTCCCAACAATTTATTTTACTCAATTAAATCTATTTTATGAGCAAATTGAAACTCAACTAAAACTCAACACCTTAACATAAAAAATTTAAAGTCATCCCACAAAACTAATGCCCAAATCTATTGGATTATTTATTGTAAATAAAAAGATTGTGAATAATTGAATTGGATTTTTTTATTGCATTACTTATTATTTTAGTTTTTAATTGTTAGTTGAATTAATTATTATTATTATATATAGAGAGAGGTTTTTAAAACTAAAACAAAAAATTGTGAATCAAGAACACATGTTTTCTTCTAAGCTACACTGCAATAGAAAAGAGAACTCGTGTTAAATTGATCTGAACAATATCATTGTTGATCACGACTTCAAAACCAATTGAAAAGTATGATGCTGTGGATTAAACATCAACTTCAGAGAGCATATATACATAAATTTATTTTATTATTTATAATTTTTTTAAGTTAAAGTACCTCTCTTAATTTTCGCTTTCTGGGCTCATGCATCGAGTAGAAGACGCCGGAGATGAAGCAGCCCTACTCATCACACAAAGCTTAATTTCAAGCCAAAAACCTCAAGTTTGAAAATGAAATTAAAAGAAGAAGAAAAGGTTTTGCTTCTTAAGATTCCCAACATTGGAATTATTCAAAGCTGAAAGAAACATTCAGGTAATTTTTTTTTATTTATAAGATATATGTGATCTTCATCACAAACTTTTTCTCTATTTTTTATTTTCCCTGACAATTATTTTTTCTAAATATATCTTCTCTCTACAAGTCTGATTTTGAATGTGTAATTTTTTTTTTTTTGTAATTATTCCTTTATTTGCAATAATTGATATTTAAGATTGAGGATAGGGATTCAATAATCTTGTGCAATCTGTCATAGGCACATATGTGACAATTAACATTTAAGTTTAGCTAATTAATAAATGAATATGATTTATTTATTTTAATTAAAAAAAACTTTGGTGTGTGTGTGTGTGAAAGCAAGCATGTGAAAGCAAGCATCTGGGAGACTGGGAATGTGTTTGGGACCCACATTTGACTCTGAGGGCCATGTGTTTGGGTCCCACAAGAAATTGACTTCATTGCTTGTGCTGTTAGATGCTTGATGCTAACATTAGTCTTTAGTTATTTTATTATTATTATTATTTTTCGAAGATTACAACACCATCAAAGCCTCAAAATCATTCAATAATGTAAATATATATATATATATATATATATTATTAATTTATATATAAATATTAGGCATGAATACTGATTTATCTAATAAATTTAAATATATATATCTATGCCTATTTTACAATTAACAGTGAGAGCAAATTATACAAATAGTAACCATATTTCATGTATAGAAAAATATTTTTATCTTATTTTTCATACTAAATGATCAATTAAAAGATGCCAAATTTAGCATCGCTAATTGTTTTCTTTTTACCCCTTGTTTGGTTGGAGGTTTTTGGAGGAGTGAGGAGGGATTTGGGGTTTTTCTTGTGTTTGGTTCGGAGTGTGAGTAGGGATGGCAACCCCCGATCCGATCCGCGGTTTCCGACCCGATCCACTCCGAATGGTGCGGTTTTTTTTGTTGGAGAGCGGGGCACGGGGCGGGGATTTTTTATGAGAAGGGCGGGGCGGGGCGGGTTTGGTAAACACCCATTTTAAATCAGCCCTGCCCCGCCATCCACATCATCATATTTTATTATTTTCTTTCTCTTTCTCTCCCTCCTGTTGGACTTGTACCAGTTCATTAAAAAAAGAAAAAACTAAACACTAAAACCTCATCTCTACTCCTCTTCACCGGCTTCCCCCTTCTCGCCACCGGGCCTCGAAATTCGCCCTCCCCTTGTTGCCTCTATCTGATTCATTCCCACGCCAGCTTTCGTCCCCTAAGCTCTCCCCCTCCTTCTCGGTCGTCGGGGATCTCATCGTCGCGATCGCTTCACAAGCGGAGGAGACGAGGATGGAGGACGACGTCGATGCCCCTCTTCTCCGGCTGGTGAACTTCATCTCCGAGGAACATGTATCTCGTCCTCTCTGAACCATCCAAACCCTAATCCCGAGCTCTGTTAGACTGATACATTCAAAATACGTTAACTCTAATACACTTCACTGTAGCTCTAACAGATATCACCTGAACTTTAACACATAGCATTGTAACTCTATCTCATAATATCACCTGAGCTTTAACATATATTATTGTAGCTTTATCTCATATCACTTGAACTTCATCAGATATCATTGTAACTCTGGTAGACACTGCAGTAGCTTTAGCAGAACATTACATTAACTCTAACAAGTATAACCAAATTTTGCCAGCATTGAGAAAAACAATAGTGAGACAGAAAGAGAAACATAAATGCAGGTTGCTCCTTTGCTTTTATTCCTAATCCTTGTCCTCAAAGTAATCTACAACATGCTAAGGTTCATGACCTATATCTATTTGAGTTTTGAGAAAATTTGATTATATTTGTTGAAATTTGTGCTTAATAACTCAATATTTTTACAAAACTTAGTTGATTGTGTGTGTGTGTTTTGAGCAGCTCTTTAAAGAGACTGGCAACTTCAACAATATGGCAGAATTAGAAATTGGGTCTTTTGAAAAGAGCCAGAATGAGGTAGAAGTAGAAGCTAGGTCTTCTAGTTTGGAAATCTCAAACAAAGAGAAAGAAAAAATGGTACTTGTGGAAGATTCAACATGTGAAAAAATTATTCCAAAAGTGGGCATGGTTTTTAATTCTGAAGAAGAAGTCTATGATTTCTATGTCAAGTATGCACAACAAGAAGGTTTTGGTATTACAAAAAGAACTACAAAATCAGGAGATGACGGGAAATTAAAATATTACACACTTGCATGTGTACGAGGTGGCAAAAGAAAATCCATTGCAAAAGATTCTTTTAACCAAAAGCTATCTACCAAAACAAATTGTCAAGCTTAGGGTTAATGTTATTGTTGGCAATGATGGACTCTTTATTTATATCCCGTGATCCATTTTGAGCATAATCATGCACTTAGTCCACAGAAATCTCGTTTTCAAAAGTGCAACAAAAAAATGAATACATATGTCAAAAGAAGGCTTGAACTAAATGACCAAGCGGGTATAGGTTTAAGCAAGAACTTCCATTCTTTAGCGGTTGAAAGCAGTGGATATGAAAATTTGACATATACAGAAAAAGATTGTCGAAACTATATTGCAAGGGCAAGACAATTCAGGCTTGGAGTTGGAGATCTTTGAAGCACTTGGTAATTATTTCTCTCACGCATGCAAAGGAGAAATTCAAATTTTTTCATTTGATTGATATGGATGAGGAAGGTCGGCTAAGAAATGTGTTTTGGGTGGATGCAAGATCTATAGCAGCCTTATGAAGCTTTTGGTGATGTCATATCTTTTGACACAACATACCTAACAAATAAGTATGATATGCCTTTTGCTCCGTTTGTTGGGGTAAATCATCATGGACCAGACTATATTATTTGGGTGTGGTCTATTGTCAAAGGAAGATCTGAGAAACCTACATTTGGTTGTTTTAGAACTTGGTTAGAATGCATGTCGTGCAAGGCCCCTAATGCAATAATTATGCATCAATGCATGGCTATTCAAGGTGCAGCTTAGGGACGATCTTCCCAAATTCCTCATCACCGCCTTTGTCTTTGGCATATTATAGAAAAGATTCTGAGAAGCTTGGAGGACAAGCTCAAGCACAAAGAAGTAAAGAAGATTTTGAAGAGTATCGTTTATGAGGCAAATGGATATTCAAGAATTTGAAGACATTTGGCTCAATATGATCAAGGACTACAACCTTGAAAAAATGAATGGTTGAGTTCCTTATACATGATTCGTCATCGTTGGGCTCCTGTATATGTTAAAGGAGTTTTTTGGGGTGGCATGTCTACTACTCAAAGAAGTGAAAGCATAAATGCTTTCTTTGATGGCTATGTTGGTCCAACAACATCTCTAAAACAATTTGTGGAGCAATATGATAATGCATTGAGAAGTAAGATTGAGAAGGAAAATAAAGCTGATTTTGCTTCGTTTAATGCAAGCTTTCCGATGCTAACTGAATGCCATTTTGAGAAGCAACTACAAGAAGCATACACAAATGAAATTTTCAAGTTGTTCCAAGATGAGTTAAGAGGAATGCTATATTGCAATCTTGCATTTGTTAATTCAAATGGGGCAATATGCAAATATTCAGTAACAAACATCTTGAAATGGGGCAATAAGAAAGTTGTGTTTAATGTTCAACACAATGAGATTGAATGTGACATCAAATGCTCATGCCGTTTATTTGAGTTTAGAGGAATTATTTGCAGACATATATGCAAAGTTCTTATTGAGAAGAATGTGAAAGAAATCCCATCTCAATATATTTTACCCCGTTGGAGAAAGGATATTAAACTTAAGGCATACTTATGTGAAGAATTGTTATGATGATACACAAACTTGTGAGCAAAAGTACGATACAATAAAAAATGTGTGCTCATTTTTCTAAAGCTTTGCCAAATTGGAGTTGAATCCAATGAAAATATTATTTGGTGATGAAATGTGTGGATGAGACAATAGAGAAGCTCATGGATAATGTACACGGTTGTCAAAGTCATTACGATCAATTTATATCACCAATGATGTTGGAAGAAGATCATCAACACCATCAAGCAAAATCTTCAACCACAAAGTTTCTAACCCCTTTAAAGGTGCGGAGTAAGGGCCGGCCTCCATCAAAGAGAAAGAAGTCAAAAGTTGAAGAAATATCTATTAGAAATAAAAAAAAAGGTACTCATATTTTACATAACTCTATTTCGGCTTTGTAATTATCTTTATAGTATAAAACTAATGTTATTTCTTTCAGAAAACTCAAGCAAAGGGGCATGTACAAGCTCAAAACAACACACAAGCTGAAAGTTGTACTCAAGAAAGTGTGGTAATGTTAAGTTATTTAATTTATGTTTGTCATGGTATTGCATAAAATATTTTAAATATATTGAATTATGTCTTCTTCTTCTTAGGTGAATTCAAATTCTCTTCCACATGTTGTGAGTATGCTCTATTGTTAGCAACATATAGGTGATTCTTCTATTGCAGTCTTGAATTCAAAATTCTTCCCTTTTTCAATTTTAGTGACATGGTTTATTTTTTCAGTTTTGTGTGTGTTGATTCCACAATTGTGATTTTTATTGCAGATTTAGGGGGTTCTATGCAACAGCAGTTCAACTGCAATTTTACTTAGTAGGTTATATTTAAGTATCACCTGCTGTGTTCCGCTGGCCAGAACTGTGTTTTATTTTTTTTCCTTGTAATGGTAACTTAAATTTGTCAACATAGGTTATACTATCATGCTTGTGTGGATGTGGTCTTAATCATCAAACTTATCCCTCTTTCTTTCTGTTTCTGTATGTGGTTATACTGTATGTTTGAAGATATTGATTTTTGCAAGAAGTTGCAAAATTTGGTTTTAGGTGGGCAGATGTTTCTCTTTCTGTTTTTGTCTCACTGTTGTTTTTCTCAATGCTGGCAAAAATTGGTTATACTGTATGTTTTAATAATGTATCTCAATGCTGGCAATGAATCATCGAGTTAAATTTGGTTTTAGGTGGCATTTGTTTATGTTTATGTTTACGTCTCCACTTCTTTGTTTTCTCAATCTTCGCCGCAAAATTTGGTTATACTTGTTAGAGTTAATGTAATGTTCTCAAGCCACTGAAACTCTTTTAATACGCGAGATACAATGATATCGATGAAGTTCAAGTGATATGAGATAAAGCTACAATGATATGTGTTAAAGCTTCGGGTGATATTATGAGAAAAAGTTACAATGTTATGTGTTAAAGTTCAGGTGATATCAGTTAGAGCAACAGTGAAGTGTATTAAAGTTATAGTATTTTGAATGTATCGGCCCCACGGCAGAGCTCAAGATTTGGGACATTCAAAATACTTTAACTCTAATACACTTCACTGTAGCTCTAACAAATATCACCTGAACTTTAACACATAACATTGTAACTTTATCTCATAATATCACCTGAGCTTTAACACATATCATTGTAGCTTTATCTCATATCACTTGAACTTCATCAGATATCATTGTAACTCCGTAGACACTCGCAGTAGCTTCAAAGAGAACATTACATTAACTCTAACAAGTATAACCAAATTTTGCCCGAAAGGGAGACAGTAAACAAAAACATAAACAAATACCTGCCTACCTAAAACCAAATTTAACATGATTCATTGCCACAAGCTAGCTGAGATACATTATTAAAACATACAATATTGTTGGTTTTGTGAGGATCAAACAAGTGTACAACAAGAAATTTCTTCAATGAACTAGGGCACTTTTCTCACTTCTCTTCTCCAAATAACTTAACATCTTCTATCAGTGGCCATATACCCATTACATTTGTTACATTACATAACATTAACACATAACTAATTTACCAAACTACCCTTATGACTATCGACCATACACATTCAAAATACTTTAGCTCTAAATGTGATATCACCTAACTTTAACACATAACATTTGTAATTTTATCTCATAATATCACCGAGCTTTTAACACATATCATTGTAGCTTTATCTCATATCACTTGAACTTCATCGATATCATCAGGAACTCACGGTAGACATCGCAGAGTTTCCGCATAATATTACATTAACTTCGGGGAGCAGCATGACAGAGCCTCAGATTGTGGTTTGGATGGTTCGTAGAGGACGAGACTGCCTCCTTGGAGATAAAGTTCACCAAATAGGAGAAGAGGAGAGGCCGACGCCGCCCTCCATCCCTCGCCTCCTCCGCTGTGAAGCGATCGGCGACGTATGAGATCCCCGCATCGAGAAGGAGGGGAGAGCTTGGGGACAAAGGCAGCAGAGGGAATGGAGCGTGTAAGAGGCTTAATGAGGGGGAGGGCTCAGAGCCATGGGCGCAGAGGGAAGCCATGTAAGAGGAGTAGAGATGAGGTTTTAGTGTTTAGTTTTTCTTTTTAATGAACTTGTACAAGTCCAACAGGAGAGAGAGAGAGAGAAAATAATAAAATATGATGATGTGGATGGTTCCACGTCATTCGGCACAAATTCGGAAAACTCTTCGGGCATATATAGCATTACTCGTGAAAGCAAGCATGTGAAAGCAAGCATCCTGGGAGACTGGGAATGTGTTTGGGACCCACATTTGACTCTGAGGGCCATGTGTTTGGGTCCCACAAGAAATTGACTTCATTGCTTGTGCTGTTAGATGCTTGATGCTAACATTAGTCTTTAGTTATTTTATTATTATTATTATTTTTCGAAGATTACAACACCATCAAAGCCTCAAAATCATTCAATAATGTAAATATATATATATATATATATATATATATATATATATATATATATTATTAATTTATATATAAATATTAGGGATGAATACTGATTTATCTAATAAATTTAAATATATATATCTATGCCTATTTTACAATTAACAGTGAGAGCAAATTATACAAATAGTAACCATATTTCATGTATAGAAAAATATTTTTTATCTTATTTTTTCATACTAAATGATCAATTAAAAGATGCCAAATTTAGCATCGCTTAATTGTTTTCTTTTTACCCCTTGTTTGGTTGGAGATTTTTGGAGGAGAGGAGGAGGGATTTGGGGGTTTTCTTGTGTTTGGTTCTGAGTGTGAGTAGGGATGGCAACCCCGATCCGATCCGCGGCTTCCTCAATCTCGATCCATCTCAGAATGGTGCAGTTTTTTTGTTGGAGAGCTGGGCACGGGCGGGGATTTTTATGAGAAGGGCATGGGCGCAGTTTGGTAAACACCCATTTTAATCAGCGATACCCATACATTTAAAAAAATTACAAACATACCCTTCTATATATGTATAGGGTATGTTTGTAAACCCTAGGCTATATAATATATATATACCCTATATATATATATATATATATATATATATATATATATATATATATATATATATAGCGGGGCGGGGTGGAGTATGAGGAAAAACCGGCGGGGCGGTTGTGGTATTCATACATGTGGTATTTAGGCTGAGGCGGGCCAGTGAGGCAAGGAGTAGTTCAAAGGTAGGCGGTTGTGGTAAAGGCCTCCCCGCCCCCGCCCCGCCCCATTGCCATCCCTAAGTGTGAGGGAGGAGGGAGGAGGGAGGAGGGAGGCGGGGGGGGGGCCTCATTTTCCACTCTCCCAAATCGGGGTTTTTTGGAGGGGTGGAAAATATATATTTTTTTAAACTTAAAAAAACACTTGAAAATATCATCTTGCCCTCCACTTATTCTTAAAATTTCATTTATGTCCACATTTTTATATAATTAATATTAATTAGTTTAATATTAGCTTTTATACTAATATAATTAATGGTAATAAAATTTATATTAATTATACTTAAATTAATATAATTAATAACTTTATTATAATTAATTTTAATTAGGTTAATACTAGCTTTTATACTAATATAATTAATCGTAATAAAATTTGTATTTGTTTAATAATTAATATTAATTATACTTAAATTAATATAATTAATAGTTTTAATATAATTAATATTAATTAGTATTAAATTAATAGTAATAATACACATTACACTTTCCTTACTCTCAATCCTCATAACCAAATATTATCATTATCTATTTTAAACTAAAGGGCAAATTGGTCAAATACATATTACACTCTTTCTTACTCCTGATCACCACCAAACAAAAAAAAGATTCACTCTTCTTAATCATCCAATGAACCAAACATAAAATTTTTCAAAACCCTCCAAACTCCTCCCCTCAAAATTTCTCCTCACCCCTCCCCTCGAAATTCCTCCTTTGAACCAAACAATGGCTTAATGATTTGGTTCGATCTTATTGGATAAGTATTTTTTTTTATGTGGATGTTAAATCAAATTCATGTTTCAAAAGTTTTGTGCAATTTCACATTATTTAATTATATTAATGAAAATTTAAGAGAGTCTTGAACCTTGTTTAGCATTAAAAACATATTTTTGCATTGAGGATAGAGTGGTTTGATTAAGGATAAATTAAACAACATTTGGATGGAACAAATAAATGACAAGACAAATATAAAGTGAATGTGGTTTGGACAATTGGACTCATCCTTGTTGTAGTTTCCTTGCAAGTTCATCACCTAAATGGGTTTTAGCAAACTTGGTCAATGACTTTAAAAATGGTGAGCAAGCACATAATAAAATTATCTTTTGCATTGATTGTTTTTCATATTCTCAGGACTCAAGTTGGGAAATTAAGATGGCATCACAAAATATGAAAGAGTTTGAGGGTGACTTGGTTGTTGGAGATTAAGGGAGTTTTTGAGTGATGGGGATTGCTTGCTAGGCGAGGGAACACAAGGGAAAAAAGAGCTTAACTATCTCTAATCTCTTGGTTGGTAGAGATACAAGGAAGAGTTGCAGATTTTCACTCCTTGTTAACACTATTTAAGAGTGATGTTAAATCATGATCCGAACATGTTGTCCGAAATGATTTATTTTGAGAGCTTGTGTTGATGAACCCAAAGAACATCCAAAGACTACAAATGATTCAGACAATGATTTGATATATACTCACTCTTTTTTTGTATCATTATGGTTCATTATAATTTTTTTTATTAACATTTAGGTGATTGAGGTATTCGTGATGGCCCTGTTTGGCACAACACGTACGTGCCTAATTTGTGTTGAGCATTGTGCATTAGCAGGCTCGGCCCAACATAAAGAACATCTCACTTACGGTGCGCGAGCTCGCAAACCTATGTTTCTTTTAAAAAATACATTAAAATTTAAAAAATATAATTTATCTGTATATATAAAATATTAACATTTTTATTAATTTGAATTGTCACTGTCATTGTACCGATGGCGGATGCAGAGGGGCTGGCAGGGGCGACTGCCCCCTAGATTTTGAGAAATTTTAATTTCTTTTTAAAATTTTGTAAAATTTGAAATTGTCCACCTAAGTTTTAATAAATTTTTTAGATAAATATAAAATTTATAATGGTTTAAGTGAAAGAAAACCTAAACTAAAACTATCTACAACCCCTTCAAATTTTGCAAAATTTCCCATTGCCCCCAAAGTTTTAAAAAGTTTTTATATAAATATAAAACTTATAAGAGTTTATGTGAAAAATCTAAACTAAAACTGTATATATTTTTTTTTTTTGTGACATGAAAGAAAGGAGATTGTAATTTCAAATTCCTAATTTGTTCATATAGGTGAGTGGTATCTACATTTTATGTATTTATTTTAGTTCATGTGAACTTATATACACAAAAAATGTATTTTAATTTTTTGATTTTTTCCTTCTCGGATGGTAGAAGATTATTGGTACTTGAAATTTAATATTTTGGTATAGATGTTGGAAGTACAATGAAATTGTCAAGTTTAGAAATTTATTTATTTATATTTCAAATCATAAATATATGTGAGTATATATATGCTTTAATTATTACATAATTATAATTAAAAATTGATAATAAAAAAAATGTATATTGGACAATGACTTTAGTAGTTCGCCCCCCCTAAATTTAATTTCTGGATCTGCCACTTTGTACGTTCAAATTTTTAAATTCATTTTAAATGGTTAAAACTAATAATTACATGTGGTAGATGGATAGAAAATGTAATTTTAAATAAATGAGAATTATTTTTATAAAAAAAAATTATTATTAAATAAAATTAAGCTATTAGCACAAGTGGCCTTTTATTGTTCCATATTATAGGGCCATATCACACCATAGATCGCTCTCGCCCCAACCTAGTCTAATCACGGGAGGATGGGGACACGTACAATCAGTTATCAGAGTAGCAACTTTATTGTATTAAGTGCGTCCAATACAGACGGGGTCAAGTTTGGTCTAGGCCAGTATTACCCAAAACCCAACTCTAGATGATAATATATTTTTTAAAATTTTATTCATAAAAGAAATATAGGTAATTCAATATTCATCTCTTGAATAGTGAAGTATTTGTCATATAGTCCCTGGGTAGGGGTGTGTAGGGGCTTAATGTAAATCGTATTTTGGGTGGAGTGGGTATAAAAGCAAAATAGTGCAGCATACTATTTGATAATTACCTCCAAAATATATATATATTTCGTTTTTTAAAGAAAAATGGCATTGATTTGTATAGCGATATAAGCTGGTTATCTATTATATAATGTTATAAAATCATATGAAATTATATTTTTTATATGGGTATATATGCAATTTAAATCTCTTTATTTATATATTTATTAACATCTCGTTGAGCTGATCCAATTTTAAAAATATTTATTTATTCTTTTTTTTAAATATCGTCTCTTATCTTATCGGCGGGCGGCAAGGGGGGTTAATTACATAGATGGTCCCTCAACTTTGGGCCCATCCCACTTTCGTCCCTCAACTTAATTTTGTAACAAAATCGTCCCTCAACTTGCAAATCGTAACAAAACCGTCCTCGGAGCTAGGTTCAGGTTATAAACATCGGCGTGGTCGCTACCATTTGCCTACCTTTCTTTGGAGTCGCCAAGTCACTTACTTTGAGTGCATTTAACATTAAATAATATAATAAAGGAGTATATAAAACAACAATAGATTTAGGGTTTCCAATTCACAGCCGCCACCTTCATACTTGCGAGCAAAACCCGCGCCCCTTTCCTCTCCGTCTCGCGACACTGACCGCGTCGGCTCTCGGCACCCGTGCTTGAGCTCGCATTTGCGAGCCGGCGCCCGGCCAGCGTTCCCCTATCCGCCGCTGTTTGGTAGCGCGCATGGCAATTGCCGCAGCTAGCCCATGATCTTCGGCAGCGCCTCCATGGTCGGGCCTAGGCGCTCGTAGAAGCCGGCCAAATTTCGGCGATCCCACGATCGGCTTCAAACGAAGCAGCGGCCGGGGCCTACCGCGCCGCCTCGGTTACGGCGTACGATGCGCTCGGCCACCTCCCTCTTTGTCCCGACGAGATTCCGGCAACTACCACCTCCTCCCTCTCCGGCGAACTGTCCTGCGAGGCAGTGACCTTCCTCTCCGGCGAGCAATCCCTTCTTCACCAGCGATCTACTTCAAGCCTCGAAGAATCACAGTGATTTTGAGTTAGGGTTATGAAAGGATTGGGGAATTGATTGAGTGAATGAATTAAGGATTGTAGGGCTGTGATTTGGTGAACTTGGATGCCATGTGCTGTGGTGTTTGAGTAGATTTAGTGGCATGTGGTTAAGAGTGTTTGATGTATAAATCATTATTTGTTAATTATGTTTATTAAGTATGTGAATGTTTGTATATTTGGGACCCTAGAAATAGAGGAGATCTTTGTCACGATTTTCTTTAAAATTAGGAAGAAGCGAAAAATCAAAAAGAATTTGCAATATTATGGGAACCTCGCACATGTTCTCGAGGAGGCCTCAAGGTTCAGTTTGCCTAATTTATGTGAGTTGTGAATTTGAATTGGTGTAATGTGAATTTTCAGGGTTGTTGTAAATATGTAATGCCAAATGTGATAAGAAAAATGTAAATTTGAATTGGTGTAATGTGAATTTGAATTGGTGTAATGTGTTAAGATCCGAGCGACAAACCAAAAGCAAATGTAAAGAAAAGAAGAACACACAAAAACACGCAGGATTTTATGTTTATTATTTCTCCTCTCAAAAACAAAAATTAAGGTTTTACAAATAAAAATTTGCTTCAGTGAGACCCAGCCAGAAGCCTTCAGCGCCCTCGGACTCCATAGCAGGCGTAGTCAAGATCGTCAAGGCATCCATTAGGCTCCACATACTCAACACCATGTGAATTTTTCAAGATTGTTTGTAAAATATTTTGGCCAAATCATGATAAGAAGAATTTGTATGTATTTAAAATTAGGTAAATGTGTTAAGCTTGCTTCATTATATTGAGTGGAATGTATTAATTGCACATTTTTAAACTTATATAAAGATTAGGGACCTTTCATGAAACAAACCAAAGTTGAGGGTCTATCCGCGAAAAGGCGTAAAAGTTGAGTGACCATTATATGAAATTTAGTGCAATTTACGCCATACATTGGCGTCGGTGGCATGTAGTGACTTGGCATGGTGACCTTCACGTCGAAGCTTTGGATAATCAGCTTAGCCGGCTCCGGGGACCGTTTTGTTACGATTTGCAAGTTGAGGGACGATTTTGTTACAAAATTAAATTGAGGGACGAAAGTGGGATGGGCTCAAAGTTGAGGGACCATCTATGTAATTAACCCGCGGCAAGGGTCATCAAAACCTAACCCTAACCCTAACCCCGGATCCAGGTCGGAAGCTTATCTCGGACGCACGCGGCGGGGTTCCTCCTTCCTCAGTTGGAGTTTTTGAGATGGCGGCCCTCAAGGAGCTCCTTCCTCCTGTGAAATCTTCAACTTCGTCCTTCTATGACCACTCAAAGGACCCGTGGTTCAAGGAGAGGTTCAGCTCTTCCTCAGAATCTGAGCGCATTCCGCCGTGATCAAACCGAACCCAGTTCCACCCTATGGAAAACGACCAGGCTTTGTTCATAGGAAGCTCGAGGACTTTGGTGATGGTGGTGCATTCCCGGAGATCCATGTGGCACAGTGATGCAATACATATTCCTTAGTTCCCTATTTATATTAGAATTAGTTGTTAATTGCCTTCCTAAGTTTGTTTGTTTGTTTCCTAGTCCTAGTTTAATGTTGTTTCCTATTCCTAGTTTAATTAGGTTTTCTATTCCTAGTTTGATTTATGTTTCCTAGTCCTAGTGTAATTCCGTTTCGTATTCTACTCGAATCTTGTTTCCTATTCCTAGTTTGTTTCTTATGTTTGTAAACTCTATTTAAAGGATTTATAGAATAAAGAATTTACTTTTAGGAATTTGTAACCTTGGTATGGGTTGGAAGGACGAGGTTGCGTTTGATGCAATTGTGAAGCAGAATAAGAATCAACAAGCAGACGAGATGGAGATAGAGGAGGATCAACAAGCAGAGGAGATGGAGAACGACATTGAAGAAGCGACGGCAAGAACCAGCGACTTTGGAGAAGATTGTAAATGTTAGGCTGAGTGTTGCACAGCCAAAGAATGTCCTACTGCATCCTCTGATTCCAAGTTTATCAAGTACAAACCCTCTCAGCAATCAACAGCGTTTAATTCAAGTGTGTAGGATCGAAAATACGCGCTGGCGTGATGATGTAGACCGCGAACGATATAACTTGAAGCACAAATATCATTTTGTTTGTTTGTGGGTTCTTTTATTCCTAATAGAAGCAAGACTCCATTATTAATTACCCTAGATAATGTCATTAAAACCTCAGATTAGGGGGCAAAAGTACAAGTAGAAAGAATAATTTATTTTTATTGTAATACAATGTGACTTGTTACATATCAAGACATATATATATATATATATATATATATATATATATATATATATATATATATATATATATATATATATATATATATATATTTTTATATATTTGCTTGTTTTATTTACTGACATAACGCCTTCCTACTAGGAACTGTGCCCTTCATTTTGGAACAATCCGGTCGTATTAAGGCTATTATATCATTGCCTTGAGATTTTGGAAGGCTTTGTAACTAGAGTCCGTATCGACTGGGCCGCCAATTAGCCTTCAATTCCATCAAGAACTGCTCCCAACTGGGCTGCCTATAAGAGTCGTATCATACATGGTTGGAAAGATCGGGAAGTCTATTTTCCGATGCCGTGAATTTCATCTCGATCGGAGTTTTCTAGCAAAAGTTATCAATTTCTGAACGAGGAGTGGTCGAGCTGGCAGGACTGCAGAGATTGACTCGCTTTCCATCAAGAACTGCTCTCAACTGGACCACTGATAGGGGTGTACCACACATGATTGGAAAGATCTGAAAGTCTATTTTCCGATGCCGTGAATTTCGTCTCGATCGGAGCTTTCTAGCAAAAGTTATCAATTTTTTAGTGCAGGGTAGTCAAGCTGGCCAGGATGCAAGGACTAGCCTTTTTCTCTACCAAGATATGCATTGACCGGGCTGCCAAAAGTACGTCTTTGTATATGACTATTGAAGATCACGGATATCTAGTTTCCGGCGTCACAAATTTCACCTCCATTAGAGTTTTACGGCCAAAGCTATCAACTTTTGAAAATGGGTAATCAGTTGGCGGAATTCTTTGGAATTGACTCTTTTATTTATCAAAACCTGCGCTGATCGGGCCACCAAAAGGAACTGCGCCATATATATTCGGAAAGATCTTGATATCTAGTTTCTAATGCCGCAAACTTGTCCTCAATTGGAGTTCTCAAGCAGAAGTTATCAATTTTTGAAAATGGGTCTTTATACATTTATTTCTCGCGGCAATTTCATCAATTTTATTGATTTTGATATTTTTAGCAAGCCATTTTAGCGGTTTTTTTAGCGACAGCAGATTGCGTGACAGCACTTCGGCCTTTTCCATGATAGAGCGACAGCGGTTTCTTTTTATGCCGAGGCGGATTTGAATTGTCTCTATTCCTTAATTTACATTTTTTTTTTTTTTATTTGGGACATCGTATTAGAGAACAACAACATAGATTTGCATCCCTTTCCCTTGTTTCTCGCGGCAAGTTTGTATGTACGAATTTTTTTTATTTTATTTTATTATTTTTTTTAAAAGAAAAATTTGACAGAGTTCCCTCTGTATTTGGGGTTTCGATTTATACAAGCATTCACACATAGCTTCCATAGTTCAATCATTCATCAATCCATATTTAATCTTCATTGTCTTTTTGCCACACAACTTCATCTTTAAGGGTAAGGAGCTTCAAAGACTTTTGAGTAAAGATCAAGCTGGCTGATCAACATCCGAATTCTTGAATCTTGAACAACATCCATGTCTTCAGCTCTTTCAACAACATCCATGCCTTCATGTATGCATCTTTTGAGCGACATCCATTCTTGAATCAGCATCCTGATTCTTGAACAGCATCCAGGTTCTTGAATAGCATCCAGACTCTTGAATCAGCAACCATGTTTTCTATCGTGGCGGATCAAGAGGCGGCAACCAAGGTCTTGGGACAAGAATGGCGGGGGTTTTGGGACAAAGCCGTCAAGAACGGTCTTGGAGCGGCAATATCCGTGGAGATCCATAGGCGGCAGTAGGATCAATGGCGGCATCCATGGTCTTCAATCAGATTAGCATCAGCATCCATTCTTCAACCAAATCAACTTCATCAGCAACCATTGTCAGCAACCAAGTGTGGCGATCAGCAACCAAGCATGGGGCGACATCTCTGCGGGCGACTGGAGCAGGGACAACGCGGCACAGGGGAGGGGTAGACAGCCGGTGCGTGGCTTGTGCGCGGCGCTGGGTCTGGGGCGCAGGGGACTGATCCGGGAGTGGCGAATGGCGGCGAAGCAGGGGCAGGCCTGGGCGGATCTCGACAGGTGACTCAGATCAGGCCGGTGGAGTGCAAATCTGTTGCTATGGCGTGATGCTGGAGTCGCTTGGCTGTCGAATAAGGGGTTAGTTGGCGCCGACACGGTGGGGAGTGAGCCTTGGCCGTCTGCAGATCTGGCGCTAGGCGGAGCTTCGGCAAGCAAGGCGCTTGGTAGCAGGTTGAAGCGTCTTGAGTTTAGCGCAATAGTGAGGAAGGCGGACCGGGCGGTGATTATCTTTACGTGGCTCGATCGAAAGAATGGAAGAGAAGGGGCTTCTTCCTGCTTTGACTTCTCTCCTTCTCTGTTTCCTTCACTTCTTTTTTGTTTTGGTCTAGCCTTTTCCTCTTTGATCCTTTTTTTGTATTTCCTCGCTTAAAATACAATGTATTGTAGTGATATATGAGAGTATACCTTTCTTATTTTCTTCCCTCCTTTCTTCTTTCTCGTCTTCAAGTGCTCCTCCTTAATTGCTTCCCGGTTTCTTCCTCCTGCTTCTCTTACTTCCTCTTCTCTCCCTCTCTCTATTCTTTTCTTTCCTTTTTTAAAAGCTCATTTGTTCTTATCACATGAGAGAAATTTTTGTCCCAGAAAATCCCCAACTTCAGTAGCCATCTCCAGGCCGGATAAAGGTTAGAGTTTAAATTTTACAAACCCTCTTTATATATATATATATATATATATTGCCTCGGGATATGTATTTTAGATGCGCTTTGGGATCCAGCATCTTAGGGTATGCCTGAGATGTGTTCTCGGGCTATTTAGGATCGCCTCGGGATAATTATTATTGGCTATCTTGAGATTGAGTTATAGCCTTTTCGAGATATGTTCTCATGGGCAATTTTGGAATTTAAGATTACCTCGAGATTTGTTCTCAGGGGCAATTTTGGATTTTTGAGTTTGCCTCGAGATGCGTGCTCGGAGGCGACTTTGGGATTTAAGGTTGCCTCGAGATGTGTTTTTCTCGGGCTATCTTAAAATATGACAAGATATATCTTTTTCTTTTATCTTGAAATATTTTAATTTCAAAACAAATATTTAATTTAAATTTAGAGCCATGAAATATTTTCATTTTGGCCCACTTTAAGATAATCTCATTTTTTGTGTCATTATTAAATTTCTTAGGATTAGAATTTTAATCGTTATAGAATTAAGACATGTATTATATTTTTTTTTTATATAAACAAGGTGCTTAGGAGAGGATTATACGAATGGTGGAGATGCTTGTTGACCCACTCGAGCCTCCAAAGTTCAAGCACAAGAGAGTCCCTAAGGCATCGGGATCCCCTTGATTGCACATGATGCACTCCCGCCAAGGCCGGCCACCGCGAAAGACCGGCGAGGGACTTTAATATCCCACTTTGCATTTCTAGCTGGAGGAATCCTAAAGGTTACACCATTCCTCTCGAAACAAGCCGCCTTGCAATGATGAAAGAGGGCCGCAAGATGTACAAATCAATGATAATTTTGCGAAGCTCTCGGAGGCTTTGTATGTGGCGAGCGAAGGCGGCAGAACATTTGTTGCCATGAGGTCCAAGGTGCGATAAAGAAATGTTCTTTGAAGGAGAAGGATAGAAAGGAACATGAGCTTCGAGCTTTAGCACAAAAGGCTCGATCGGAGAGGACCGGAATTGCTCCAGCTCCTGCTAGTCCTGCACCTACCCCTTCTGAAAAAAGGAAGGAAACCAGGGAAGAAAGGGAGCAGAGGCTGCAACATGAAAAAATCAGTGAGGAGAGAAGGCGTGAGAGGGAGAGGGAAAGAAGGTTAGAAGCTAAAGATGCGGCAATGGGCGGCAATGGGCAAGAAGAGCAAGATCACAAGGGATAGGGACCGTGATATTAGTGAGAAGGTTTCTCTCTGTATGGCTAACACTGGAGCTGGGCGTGCCGGGGAAGTCATGTATGATCAAAGGCTCTTCAACCAGGAGAAGGGAATGGAGTCTGGGTTTGCTAATGATGACCAGTATAACATTTATGACAAGGGTCTCTTCACAACACAACCTACTCTTTCGACCCTCTACCGTCCTAAGAAAGACGCTGACTTTGATATGTATGGCGGTCTTGATGAAGCGATTAGAGAAGGTCACTTAAGATCTGGCCAGTTCAAACCCGACAAGGCATTCAGCACATTTAGAGCCTAACAAGAGGGACAGAACCGGTCGAGTTTGACAAGGAGGAGAAAGAGAGCGATCCTTCGGCTTGGATCCAGTTCTTTCACGGAAGTCAAGAGAGGCAAAAAGCATTGGATAAGATGGAGGTGTTGGTGGAACCAAGCCCGACCCACGCGAATATTAGTACCGGGTTCCTTTGATGGCGTTAAGCCACGTACCGACTTGCGTGTACTGCACGCGAGTGCTTGGCCAGCGGGTTCGAGCTCTCTCGCTCTGAGTGATGGGGAAGGCACGCTTACGCGTGCGTGCCTTGTAGCCAGCGCGACCCCTCCTTGACGGTCTTTATGACCATTGTCAAAAAAAAGATCGGAGGTGGTGGAACCATGAAAGCAAGTGCGGTCTCTTCAATGAGGGATGATTACGACGGAGGTGGCTCTGGAAGGACTCTATTGCTTTCGAACTATGAAGTCGCTGAGAAGTCTCAGACTTTGTTTGTATATGTATCAAACCTCCACTCTCACTGATATTTTAAGAAACTCTTTACATGTATTTCTGAATGCTCTGTAGCTCTTCTTACATTCCAAGTTATTGCTTGTGAAGATGATGCTCTAATTTGGTTCTGGTTTGCTTTATTCTTTGCCCATATGTGTTAGTCTAAATTTGTTTTTTTTTTTGAAGAAACATATCTAGACAATAGCATTCTTCAGCTGGAAATGTTGTATGTTTGCTGTTAGCTCATGTGAACGTGTTGTAGACTTGTACTCATTGTTTGAATATCCAGTCTATTATGTTTGTGCACCTTTGAAGAAGTTTATCAGTGCTTGCCATTTGAATCTTGGCTTTTGGATATTGTCATTCTATGCACTTGATGAAATTGGAGCTCCTGTTGTATGAAAACCTCGTGTTTTTCTTCTTCTCAGGTCTATAAGTCAATTGAGTATAACCTCAACCTTGTACTCTGTGGTCCTGGAAATAATGGTGGTGATGGTTTGGTAGCTCCCCGTCACTTGTACCACTTTGGATATAAACTGTTTGTTGGTTATCCAAAGCGCACACCAAAGACTCTTTACACTGGGCTAGTTACTCAGGTATGTTATGAAGCTGTCATTTGTGAACCCCCATTTTGAGTTGGTTGTTTATTCTCTCAAGTGATTTTTGTAGTTGGAATCGCTATCAATCCCATTTTGCTAGTTGAAGAGCTGCCCCAGAATTTAGCGGATGATTTTGACCTTGTGTGGATGCAATGTTTGGATTTTTCATTTCACGGTAAACTTGGATTGTACATTCATCATAAAGGATCAGTTTACAAGTGCAATCTTTTTTAGTTTTTACACATTAGTGAGCTTAATTATTCTTATTTGATTACTGATAACAGAATGAACTTATTGGGGTCATATAACATGTAGCTTTAATAGTTCCACAACTTCTTAATGGTTAAGTGAGGCCGTGGCAGTCTTAGTCTAACCAGATTTTGATTACTCTTGTTTTTTAAACAAGAGCACACTCTCCAACTACTATGGGCGAGATGACACCGGATAATTTTTAATGTCTTGGACTAAAGAGAATGATCGGCATAGAATTTGTAGTTATTGCTTCTAGAATTTCTTTGAGAAAATTTTCTGTGAACTACGTTGAACTATTTTAATACAAGTGTTTTTGTTTTTTGGGTTCTACCTATGGTTCCTATTCTTGTTTGCTTGGAGAATACCCTTTGATGATCTTATCCAAGGGCTTGTTCTCTTGCCCAATGTTGACAATGGACTCAAAAGAAGACCTGCAATGGTTTCTGTTGACATTCTCTAGATGGCAGTGGTATTAAACCTGATATGCAGATTAGGAGTCTTAGGACCTGGTTTTAACTACACAACCAAGTCGACAGAATTGCTACTTACCGCTCCTTGTTAACACTAATTTTCTATATCATTATGGTTCACCATAATTTTTTTTATTATCATTTAGGTGATCGAGGGATAATATATTAATCATTCAATAAAAAAAAAATCTAATTCCGCCCTTTGCTTTTGTTTTTTTTTTCTTCTGTTTTTTATCCTACTTTTGATTTTATAATAATGTTGATATATAGTAAGGATGAAATGTTAGAATTGTCTCATTTTTTTTAAAAGTTTCACATAATTTGTATTTGTGCTTATCCAAGACCAGCAAGGACAGTAATGCAAATTTTTTGAATTTTTATGTTATAAAAATTGGGATTATTTGTGTGAACAATGTAGGAGTATTGTGTGGAATTAAAAGTGTGAAGATTTTTGTAGGAGTCTCCTAACCCTCATCAGAAGTCCATATATATTCACACTGCTACAATATTCATTACAATCACTTTTTTTTAAAAAAAATATTGCTAAATATCTTTTATAAAAAAATATATTGCAATTATTTAAACCAAAAGAATGCCATTGAATGAATTTGATATTTTAGTTTTCAAGATTATTAAAAATAAATATATTGAAATGTTGGAGGATATAAAATAATGCACTTTTATATTTGATATGAGCTGGTTCAATGCAATTTATTAGTAGCATTCTTTTTGATTCGAGGAGGGAGTTGGAACAGCATCATCTTACGAGAGAAATCGAAGCCAAGGAGTATTAGTAGAAAGAGTGTCCCTAAGGGAGAGGATTATATGAATGGTGGGAGATGCTTGTTGACCCACTAGAGCCTCCTAAAATTCAAGCAAAGAGAGTCCCTAAGGCATCCAGGATCCCCATCAGTGGTCTTGCTTTAATACATTCCCGCCAAGAGACTGGTCACCACGAAGACCCGGGGAGGGACTAGAAGATCCCACGCTTGCATTTACTACAAAAGGTGTCACAAATGCGGATGGGGGATTAGATTCTGCTGCCTACGAAAGAGGAGAATCCCGAATCCCGGGATCACATTGGAGGGATTGATTCCACGTTTTCAAAAGGGAAACCCAATAAATGAGTCATTTTACTCTGCTACGTTTTAATTGGAGTGTATACATAAATCGAGGATTTACATGACCTCTCTCATGTTATTTCCTATTTATTCTATAAAAAATACAGAGAACATGTGTTTATCCAGAGAACAATTAGCCGATTCAGATTTGCAAAATTATTATAGATAATTCATTGTGGTAGAATGGAAGGAATTAGGGAATGAGGAGATGACTGGAACAGGAAATTAATGGGAAGATAGAAAAATTAGAAAAAGAAGAAAGGGGTTTTTATTATTAAACCCTTATGGAATTAAGCTAAACATTTTATTCTAGAATTTGTAGCCTTTCAAACATCATTTCTATTTGCCGCTCATTGAGGAGACAGTGACATATGAATAAAAAAAGGGGGCACTAATTGAGAGTTATTATAATTAAATTATTAATTGTAATAATTAATAATTATAATAATTTATTATTATAGTGGTTATTAGTTATTAATTATAATAAATTAAATTAAAAATTATTAATTAAATAATAATTAGGTGAATTATCATCAGGTTTTATAACAAAGTAATTTGCATGGGATATTTGATTTAAATAATTTTTATTATAATAATTAAATTAAAAATAGTTAAATTGAGATATTTATATTAATAATTATAATGATTTATTTACAATTAAATTTTTTAATTATAATAACTTTTATAATAATATTCAAAGAGTATTATATAAAAAATAAATTTACTTTTTATATCAAAAGTAAATAAAGGAAGATAATATTTTTCCACGACTTTTTTTATTTTTTATTTTTTTTTTATTCCTAATAAATTTATCTCACATCAAAAGCAGGGTTAATGCATTATCCTCTGTACCATTTTAACGTTTTCTCCTTTTAATTCCTCTCTGACATTTCCGATCTTGCTTTGCTCATGGAAAAGAGTTGCAAGATGTACAAATCAATCGATAATTTTCTGCGAACCTCTCGGAGGCTTTACTTAATGTATATGGCGAGAGCAGAAGGCGGAGAATTTCCATGTGAGATCCAAAGGTACATAAAGAAATGCTTGCTGAAAAGGAGGAGAACGATGGGAAAGGAACATGAGCTTCGAGCTTTAGCAGAGAATTGCACTCCAGCTTCTTGTTAACACTATTTTATCTAAAGAAAATTTTCAGGTGCTTCTCTTTTTCCACAAGCTATGCTATGTAATGGCCATCTTTAAAATGAGCCAACGGACGTATTTTTTTGCTTGTCTAATAGTTTGTTTTAGGAGCTTGATTCCTAAACCAGACTATTGAGGGAGGCTACAGGACCTAACACCAAATCATTTTGAATTTGTGGCAACGTCAAGCGACATTCCCACGTCTTACATGATCGGTTGGCCAAAACTGGCTTCTTATATACGATCTCTATTACACTCGAAAAGCGTGGCAGCCCGGTATAGCAAAACTTCAGGTATTATGCGAGAGTCAGGAAAAATTGGTCGGACGAGCTTGGAGTCCATTATGCGTAACGCTATATCCCATATTTTTAAAAATAAGGGCTGTTTCCAATATGATCTCTATTACATTTGTGAGTTTTAAAAATATTGACTCATAATTTGATCCCCTTCCATAATGAGACATTAGTAATCTTCTTGACAGGAATTTTACAGTACTCTCTTGAGAGATCAATGGAAAGCAAGCTTGGCGAGATCAGAAAGGTTGGCTTCTACTTGGCTATGACTTCCATCCCTCATTATCTGCTCTAATAACAAGCTTGGACAATTCCATTGATGAGTTGCTCCCTTTTTTCATCATATACCATTATTATTATTTTTTCCCCTTTTATATATTTACTTATAATAACATAACATATATATTACTGAAGATATAAATATTGAGCTTGGTTCCTGTGGACTCGTTTACTTTCATCCATGTGAGGTTTCCGATCAGAACCTGATAATTGGATCAAATATGGACCCACTTTTGCTTTATGTACCAACCATGGTCCCCAAATTGCATGCTCTCCTCTTACTTTGCTTTTATTGCCTGGATGTTAGTTTTGGTTGTGCACTAGAAGTTATACGGACCCATTTCTGTAACATCATAGGCATGTATACCCAGTCAATGTCTTGAGTCCTCCATGACCTCTGGGATGTCATATATTAAAATTGAACATAAGAATGGGAAGTTTGAGATATATGGTCATAGCAATGACCATCCTGTGGAAGTTATAGTTTGGAAACAAAATCAAATATATTTTAATTATAATAATGTGTTTTATATAAAACTTATTCAAGATATCGTAACTTCCTCCTTTTTTTTTTTTTCCCTTCATTTGATATTAGCATGTCCAAACTAAATCACAACAATGAGGGAACTTCCTTAAAAAGAAAAACTTAGCCATCATCATACAAAATTCCATGCTGAATAAAAGGGTGATGATTGATGGCTTCACTTTTATAAAATAATTTCTTAAAAATTACTTTTTTTCGGAGGGATAATTGGTGTAGTGCATAGTAGTGGGAGAGAGGAGTCACTGATTAATATTTCGAGAGAGGCGTTATAGATAATTTCCTCTATCTTTAATAAAATGATTTTAAATTAGGAACTCAACCCAAATACAAAGCAAATAATGGGCTGTCCTGATGATTTATATAAAAAAAAATTAAATCCTATTTGTAATTTAAAATCAAGGAGATTTTGAGTAGTTAAAATAAAGAAAATTGGCTAATTTTTGATAAAAAGAATTATTAACAACAAATAACAATAGTTTGAAGCTACACAAGAGTAAATGTATATTTTAAATTACTATTCACATTTTGGGTAATTTATATATATATTGATGTGATCAACAAAAGAGAGTGATAGGATTGAAGGAGATTTCGAGGGAGATCGTTTGATGATTGATGATTGATGATTTTTTAACTTTTTCTTTTTTCAACTTTGCTTAGGATCAATGTCTAAGCTTCCAAAATTGTGGTTTTGAGAATCCCGGGACTTTGTAGAAGCGAGAAAAAATGTGTGGAAAAAAAGGAGCCATCAGAATCAACGGCAGCTCAAAGCTGCGAAAAGATAGAGAAAGTAAGAGGACTTAAAGAGATTTCCAATTGATTGGTTGATTGCTTGCTTGATTGTGCTTAGTAGGCGAGGGCCTTGGGGATCCTTATCTCACCCCGAAAAGAAAACTTTCCAAGCGCCAACTCATTCTCCAAGTCAGTAGGATGATGCCGGATAGTGAAGCTCATGGTAGAGGACTACTCATTATAATTTTGATTTTAAAAAAATTCAAAAAAAACCACAAAATTGGATTGGGGTATTCCAAATTTCTCGAGTTTTTTGAAATTTTTAAATTTTAAAAAATTTAATACGTGTTCTTTCACTGTATTTAGAATTAGATTTCATGTTCCACGTCCTTTTATGCACCACCATATTTAGATAAGCTGTTTTTAAGTTATTTGCAAAAATCGAATATGAAGAGAGAATGGTGGTGGTTTAAATAAAGGTCGAAGAGCTTCGTAGAGATGATGTCGAGGAGGAGGTTGTCGAATTGTATCCATGGCCCAGGCTAGACTCACTCACCCGCAGAGTGAAGCGTGAGCTGAGGTTGCAACGAGAACAAACTCACGGAAGCGCCACCCTTGACTATTGGCTTCCTGCGCTTGCTTCCTTGGATTCCCTAGCCGTGGCGAATAACCAAACACTCTGACCAAAGAGAAGAACACGCCAATACTCCCATACCGGCTTCCATTGGAGGAGAACATGGCGAGCTGCCATTAGGTCCGAGATGCTGCAGGTAATCCCACCGGGTCTTACCATCTCAAGCCTCACTCGCACCTGGCTGTGATTAAGAATCGAGAATCAAATAGATAAGAATGAATCGCGAGAAGTAAAGGCGGCTCTCTTGAAGGGAGATGAAGAAGAAGAAGCCAGAGCCTATGGAGGAAGAGAGCATTGGTAGAGGATGAGCTTTGGACGCTATTGGAGATATAGATCAAAGGAGGAGTAAGCCGTCGAAAGGGTGATGGAGTTGTCTGTGACTGCAATTCTTGCGGTATACATAAGGTTGTTCGACGTTATGTATGAGAGAAGAAGAGGAAAAGGGAGAAGGCGCCCGCCTTCAGGAAAGCGAGGCAAGCGAAAGGCTCCAAAAAAGACACTGGAAAATGAAAATCAAATTTCCTAGATGGTTTAAGCAAGTTCAGAATGAAGACACAGGAGGGACCAGGTAGAGACCATATGAGAAAATGTCACGAAATGGCTGATGAAGAGAATGCAAAAGATGGAAAGTCCAACTGATTTCTAGAGAGGCTACAAAGAAAGGAGTTCAACACATAGTTAATGAAGAAACAGATTCCTAATTGGATGCTGGGGAATTATAGGATGTTTACAACTCAATGTACCAAAAAAGATATACAAAAATATGCTTCATAAAGAATACATTTATCAAATTTAAAGTGAATTTGACCACGAAAAGAAAAAGCTTTGTAAGGATATTGAATATTTACATGTAAATGATTTGTGTGGGCCCAAATAAAGATAATTATAAAATTTTGACGAGAGATAATAATTTTATAATTGACATACTTTGATTAGGATAAAATTATAAAATTTTACAAAATAATGTTTTATGAGAATATTGAATATTTAATAATTAGGTATTGAATATTTACAACTAAATTATTTGTGTGGGCCGAATAAGATAATTATAAAATTTTTGAGAGGAATAATTTTATAATTGACATAGCTTAGTTAGGATAAAATTATACAGTATATTTATAATATAATGTTTTTGAGAAAATTGAATATTTAATAGTGGGATATTATTGAATATCTACGGGTAAATAATTTTGAGAATATTTTAAACAATTAATTTTTGGATAAATTATCTAAATAGTCACTGGCCCATTGTAGGTTTATTCATATTTGGAGTAACACGATTATAAAAAGCTTTCGATTAAGATTACTTGCATTTTAAATTGCGTTCAATCGAGGAGTCAATAACTAGCAGATTAGCGGCGATTTGTGATGGCATGACCGCGTGGCTTTTTACCCGAGGGATGCCACGTCGGTCACGCCGCGTGGCAAAATAATAATAATAATAATAATAATAATAATAATAATAAATTCTAAAAAATTCTAAAAAAATCCTAAAAATTCTAAAAAAAATCTTAAAAAATTCTAAAAATTCTAAAAAATCTAAAAAAATTCTTAAAATTCTGACAATTCTAAAAAACTTAAACTCTTCAAATAATTATTGTTGAAGTGGTAGTAAAAAATTAAAAAAAATCTTAAAAAATTGTTAAAAATATAAATTTTTTTTTAAAATTCTAAAAAAAATCTTAAAAATAAACAAGATTTTTTAAAAAAATTCAAAAAATTATGGTAAGAATTCTAAAAATTAAAAAAAATTAAAAATCTAAAAAATCTAAAAAAATTCTAAAAAATAAACATGATATTTTAACGTAATTACAACAATTAACCTGGAAAAATAGTAAAAAAAATGTGATTTTTGCTTAATTTATAAAATTAGAATTGGGCTTTTGTAATCACAACAATCAACAAAAAATATTAAAAAGCGGTAAGAAAAAAAATAAAATGAACATCTTCAAAACCATTCCAACTTCTTCATAACCTTAATAACCTTAATCCCGCAACAACAATCACAACATACAAGCACATTTCACTATTTTTTAGTTTTATTTTTGTAATGATACATTGTAAAATCCAGTTTATTTTTAGAATTTTTTTTAATATTTTTACTGTGTACTGTGTATTATTACTCCTTCCAAAAAAAATAAAAAATATAAAAACATAATCTTTAGAATTTTTTAAGAATTCATACCGGATTTTTTGTACATGTTTTTAAAAAATCCTGCTGTATTTTTAAGATTTTTTTAGAATTTTTTATTTTTCTACCACGCATTGGCAACTAATGTGGCATCGCGAAATTGAAAATATGGTTGGCATTAGTCAATAAATATAATTATTTGAAAAGTTTAAGATTATTTTACCATGTGGTGATGTGGCAAAATATAAAGGATTCTTTTTATTTATAAAAAATAAAATAAAAATATATATTTTTTAGATTTTTTTAGAATTTTTAGAATTTTTTGGAATTCTTACCAGAATTTTTTGAATTTAAAAAAAAAAATCATGCTTATTTTAAGATTTTTTAGATTTTTTAAAGAAATTTTTTTATTTTTTTTTAAATATTTTTAAGATTTTTTTAAAATTTTTAGAATTTTTTTAGAATTTTTAGAATTTTTTATTATTTTTGCCATTAAGCGGTACGTGGCTGTCCTTATTCTGCGTGTAAATGTATACATTTTTCAGATTACTTGAGTGTTAATGTGGGTGACTTGATTGAATGCAATTTTGAGATTAAGTCTGCAGGTCGAAAGATTTTATAATTAGGTGAATCAAATGAGCGACAACTCCTGACAGTATTGATTCTTTAGAATAATTTACATAGTACATAACGATAAAAAATAATGTTTAAAAGTTAAAATATTTAATCCTTTTAGATTTAAGTGAGAATAAGAAACATTTAAATTTCACCTAAAACAAAAGTATAAATTTTTACTATATTAAGCCCTCAAACCATATCAATATTCTTTTTAGAAATAATTTAAAAAATAAAAATTATATAAATATATTATATATAACTTTTGAGTATATATTTTAAGCCTTTAGAAAATATCATGTAGAGTAAAAAAATAATCCAATTTCCATTCTAAATTATATCTTTTGGAATTTAAATTTTTGTAGCTACTTTGAAAGCTTTAAGCAACTAATTTTTTAGTTCATAAAAATAATATAAATTAATTACAAAGTAGATGCCCATTTAGGAATCTAAATCAGACTTTTCAATCAGATCATTTTGCTCAACTTTTTATTTTCAAATAAGCTGTAATTAAAAGCATTACATACAAAATATATATTGGAAGTAGAAGTATAATCCTCTCATTTATCATTTTTAATTATCAAATGGATGATGTCAACGTATTTTATATTCTTACTTGATTTTAATGGCGACAATGGCAGGAACCATATATAAGTTTTTCTGCATTTAAATTTAAATTTTTTAATAACCACATGAGTGGTTACAAATTTTCAAATAGCCTTATTAGCTTTTTGCTATTTATTCCTCCTAATTCATCTCATATCTTCTTCCTTTACCCAATCAAAAAACTTTCACATATTTATATCTATATTACTATTAAAGAGTAAGTTGGTTTGTACATAATTTTGAATTTAAAAAGTATTAAAAAAACACACAATAAGATTAGGACTTTTGAATTTTCACATGATTTTGGAGTTTTTATTTAAAAATTATTAATAGTAATTTTGAGCCACATTTAAATTAGTAAATGCAATTAACTCGCTTTAAACTAATTGAAAGCATATCTTACCTACGGTCACCATTTAAAATACATCATTTAACAAATTTATATATGGAAAGAAGAAGAAAGTATTTCTACTAATTCTCAAGAGGTAATTTTTATATCAAAATTATTCTACACTCATTTTACCGGATGATTACTTACTCAGTATTACGTATACTATTCTTCATAAAAAGTTAATTTAATATTATTTATTATTATTTAATTTTATCTCTAAATATCCGGTAACTAATTATTTTATTTATCATCTTTTTACCGGATTGTTGATCATTCTTTATTCTTTCTCAATATGAGAGTTCTTCTGCAAGTTGCTTATTGTTTTATATTTGTTTTATAAGTAACTTTTTTCAAAGATTTATTTTAATTATTTTTTATATCTAAAATTTAATTAATATTTCTCATAACTTTTGACATCTATTTTATATTTTAAGTTTTTTTTAGAAAATATCATATAGGTAAAAAAAATAATCTGAAAACTTCATTCTAAATTATTTCTTTTGATATTTAAATTTTTTTAATACTTTAAAATTTTAAACAGCTAATTTTTTAGTTCATACAAAATAATATACTTAAAATCATTCCTCCATATAGAAAATTTGTTTTATTTCAAAATTTAATTTAAGAAAATATAATTTTTTATAGTATTTAACTTATTACATATAGAAATATATTTAAAATAAAGAAAAAAATGAATAAAATAACCCCAACAGCCCTTTGCTTGTAATAATCTATTTATGAAAATTTTCCAGTTAGTTTTTGTTCATATTTTTTTTTTAATTAACATTTATTTTTACTCATTTTCAATGAAGTGCTGGGAGTTTTCTTAAAATAGTCAAATCCTTCCGTCCGGCCCGCCGTAATCGGTGGCTTGTATTGGTTATTTCAAATTGGGTCCACTGCCACGATATCTGGTCATGCAGGACCTACTTGGATAACAAATGGCAAATAACCACGTGGAATGAACAGCGGATCACGCCGAACAGCAAAGGCGCCCCCTCAATAGACCCGTGTTTCATCGCGATGAAGTCTTCTTCAGATCTAGCGATCAGGCGAGAGAAGCCGGGCTTTAAAGAGGACGGCGGGAAATGTCGAGCGATGGCGACGACCTCGACGAAGACGGAACTCCTCAGATCTCGCTCAGAGAGCAAGCTGAGCGCGATATCAGCTACCAGCGGCCATCGAAGCCCTCCAGAAGCCCGTCACGTCAACCTCGTCCAGCCCCCGCCCCGCCCGCCGGCCGCGAGGAACCAGAGGAATTCGAACCCTAGGGCCGGTGCATCACCAGCCATGCCTCACAAGGGCAAAAAGAGCCCAGCCGGGAGGGACGATGACGACGATTCTGAAGAATCGAGTTGCTTAGCATCTCGTCGGGAGATGAGGATTCGTCGGAAGGATCGGGCGATTCCACAGCGGGGTGCTGCTGGGGCTGGGAGAGATCGGAGAGGTGGAAAGGATGAAGGGGATGGCGCGTGGGATGGGGATGAGCCGGATTGTTGGAAGAGAGTCGATGAGACCGACGTAATCTTCTTTTTTTTTTTCGTATTTTTTACTACTTCTTGAGAAAGTAGGAGATTTACATATCTTTGGTGGGATTTACATGCCATCGCAATGCATAATTTATGCATGGATTACTGCTCTAAATTTCAAGATGACTAACCTTATGACCATCAACAAAATGTGCATCAAAACGTTAGCGTTTTTTGAAGGAACTAAAGAATATAGATCCTTTGAGCTTTCTATTTCGTACCTAATCATTTTGAATCACTCCTTTAGTTGGTGTTATTTGTCCCAGATTACACATTAATGTATTTCAATTCTGGAGTTTTAAAGTTACCTTCTGTGTATAAGTAATTCTCACTCTACAGATGCTTTTTGTATAATAAATATGCATATTATCAATAATCAAATTCTTTGCTTATTAAAATCACCTTGTAATGTTGTTGTAGTTGTGGTTGGTAGAGATTCTTTTGCCATTTTGTAGCTTTCCAGAAGGGTTAGAAATGCGAGAGACAAAGGGCAGCACCTGTTTCTCAAACACATGATCAGAAACCCGCACCAATGGAGTCGTAAATAAGGACTCAACAACTTACAATCCTTCCGAGGTGTTAGTATTATTGGACCCATTAGGGCTAGGAGTAATGTTTCAAGAATAATGCAATTTTGCATTTTATATTTATTCTAAATCATTTTCTTTGATACCAATGTCATATTGAATTGCTTCATTTTGCTGTTGCACTTATAACTCATTTAGCTTTTTTCCCTGATTTATTTTGCTTCATCCTCACAGCATTATAGATAACAAGTCAATGAGGCTAATTACTGAATCTTCCAGAAAGCTCTCACTTTCCAGGGACAAGTCTGATAATTTAGATCCCAGTACCCGTGGTATGATTCTACATTTTAATTAGTTGGGATCAGATACTAGTTTCCAAAGGTTTATATATCGTTTCCTGGCGGCAAGTTGGTGCTTATCAATTGCTGTCATTTCAAACTGCTATTGTGGTCTAACTTGGGGTTGTATGACTTATTGCAGAAAAAGTTATGTATTATTCCCCAAATTTTGATCCCATGGCTTTTCTTTCCCGAGTTCACCAGAAGACAAGTGCTGCTGATTTAGAATCTGGTGCCCTTGTGTTGAAAAATGATTTTAAAGGAAGAACTCAACAGAAAAAGCAATTAGTGAAAGAGAACTTTGACTGTTTTGTGTCTTGCAAAACAACAATTGATGGTATGAATTATGCATTCTGAGCTTTCCTCTCCTTGATTTTATAATTTAGTTATACCTATTTATTTCTTGGTATATCTGAAGTTTTTCCAGTTAGTGAGCCTTATAGTTTTGGGTTTTATATCAAACCTGGTGCAAGAATATTTTTTGGGTTATTTTTGCCTTTTGCAAGTTGCAACTATAAGAATATGATAATATTATCTGCAGATATTGAATCCAAAATGAGGCAGATAGAGAAAGATCCTGATGGTGCTGGTACTGGTCAGTTACATGCTGCCACACAGAATATCAGTGACCTGGCAAACCAGGCTTTTCAGCCTCTTTTGAGAGACATGTAAGATGCTAAATCCAAATCAATATTAGACTAACTTGAACTTATCATACATTATTTCTCACTCAACGTGACATAATCTAGGCACAAGCTGAGAAAATCAGGTCAGTTCAAGGAATGCTTCAAAGGTTCGAGCGTTATTCAATCTGCCAAGTTCAATTCGTGGAAGCATCAGCAGGGGTGAATATGACTTGGCTGTTAGAGAATATAGGAAGGCGAAATCAATTGTTCTTCCATCTCATGTATGTACAAACATTGGCCCCATTATTTGGCTTGTTGAACACCTTTTTCTCAAATTGATGCTTATGAAAGATTCTTATCATTTGGGAATCTGCAAGCTCTAAAGTTATACTTGATCGACTGATTAGAGCACTTCAAAATTGGTACCCAAAATGGCCAAATGACAGAATGCTGCTGACATGGTTCTTCGTCTTTCAGTAGTTTATGCAATTAGAAATCTAACAATTACTTAAATGAGCTTGGTTGTTAATCGAGTGAACTTATTATTCCATGAAACTTGAACATATGGGAAGTAGTTAATTAGGTGCCTGACAATATTATGATGTCACAGCTGAACTTAGCTGAACATCCATTCACATAGCCAGATAATGGTATCCTGAAGTTTGGATAAGCTATGTTCACATATCTGATTGCATATTTAGGCTAACTGAATATGTGGTGAATATCTATACCATATTCTTGTCATACCTTAAGACTCGAAGGCTGAAATTCTTATATAAGTGCTATCTATTTTAGATTGTACCATGAAATACTTTAGAAATAAAAAACGACAGTTTGGTTTAAACAATTCTCCTATTTATAATTTAGCT